>VZUA01098163.1:0-13845 GCA_013401035.1 Horornis vulcanius | reverse complement strand
TTGAACCAAACACAAATTTTCTATTCTGGTTCTGACCTGATGAATTCTACCTGTAGCAAATGAAATTACAGCTAAATTTAATTTGATTCCTTGGTTTAATTACTCTTTGTATCAACCCTAAGCTTTTTAGTGAGATTCTGTAGAGCTGGAGTGTTACCTCTAGTGACTTCTTTTAATGCTCCTGTGGCAGAGGGAGTAAATATATATTCATCATCCTTCATTATTGAATAATTAAATCAAAAACACCAAGGAGGCTTTTCCTCCTTTTCCTTGAGTATTCATATTTTAGAACTTTAATATTAGAGGGTATTTCTGAGAATGGTGAGACTTCCACAGTTCCTTAGTGATGTCTCTTTTTTTTCTGTTTTGCTGTCAGCAAAATAAACAAGATTCTGTTCTCATTACAAAAAAGTCCCATAATGACAGAACAGAATTATTTATAATAACCAATTTTTTGGTGCTTGTTTAAGAAATGAGAAACTTAAGTTTCACTTCTTCAAAATTTTTACCTGTCTAGATACAGATTACGGGGTAATGAAGAGATTTCCTGCATTATCAAGGGTGATGGTGTTGTCTGGAGTGGAGTTCTGCCTTACTGTGAAAGTAAGTAAATGACTGCTGTGTTTGATTTTCTGTTCATTTACAAACTGCTGTGCCACCAACTTCCCAGTATAAAAAATGCTGGGAAAACAGGGATGATTTTTTTTCTTAAGTGCTTAGATTGTGCCTGAGGAATGACCACTGAAAAACGTCAGTTTTTGTGGTAATTGTCTCATATTGAAATCAGCCTCTTGTTGAAATTGAGGTTCTGTAGCGTGTCTTTGTGTAGCTGTGTCAGATTCTCAATGAAATGACTGGAAAATCAAGGCCAGCTCTTTGCAACTAACACACAGCAAAACCAATTTTTGTGCTTTATTTACAGAAATCCCTTGTGAACCACCTCCCAAAATAGCCAACGGGGACTACGAGGAGCAGGGCAGCTACGTGTACCAGAGCTCGGTGACCTACCGGTGTCGGGATGTCCCCAGGGGCTCCGACCCCTTCTCCCTCATCGGCCCAGACACCATCCACTGCACCTCTGACACACACTCCAACGGGGTCTGGAGTGCTCCACCTCCACAGTGTCGAGGTGCTTGGGGCGTTCATTCTTCCCTTTCCTGGGGAGTGGGGTGGGGAGAATGAACTTTGCCTGGGGGAAGGAGGAACTGGTGCCCTGGTACAAAGTTTGGTGCAGTTCTGGTGGAGATCACGTCAGCATGGTGGATATCGATGGGTTATGACACAGAATGTGGCTGAAACTGAAAGCTTGGAAAATACCTGTGTGAGTGTCTTGCTGGTGGAAGTGACAAGGCCAAAGTGAAGGAACTGGGAGACCATAAATCCTGCAGGAAAATTGCCAAGGGCAAGGATGTGAGGGCTGGATTAGGAATTGTAAAAAGCTGAGGAAGCTTTTCCTAAAAACACTGCCAGTATGGAAGTGCAGGAATCAATGTTTTTACAAAGTTTCTCCGAAACAACTGGGGGAAATTGGCAAGTAGGGAAAGGATGTTGTGTTTGTTACAATGCTTGTGTTAACAAGTGTTTCCAGGCTTTGTTTTCATCTGGTAACAAATGTTTCTGGTAACAAATGTTTCTGGTAACAAATGTTTCGTCTCTTTCAGTGGTCAAATGTGAAGACCCCAGAGTTGAAAATGGGAGAAAAACATCTGGATTTGGGCTTCCCTACAGGTACAAGGACTCAGTTGTGTTTGAGTGTGATCCAGGCTACAGCATTGTTGGAGCAGATATAATTACCTGTGAAGAAAATAGCACCTGGGTTCCTCCAAAACCAACTTGTGAGAAAAGTAAGATTTTGTATAAGATTACGATTTCTCTTGTGTGTTGAAAGTGCTTTAGCTAAAATAGAGCATTGTGGTATTCTAGTGACTTCATGGGAGAAGGCAGGGGAAAAGGTGTGGAATACAGGAGAAAATATTTGATACAGAGAGTTAGGAGGATGCACAGTGAGGAAAGCTGTAGAATCCCTCTGGAGCAGTTGAAATCTCTGTGTGTTTTTTATGCAGCTCTTCAGCTCCTGCTTTCTAGAAATGATTCTAGAGCTCAGAGAAATAATGAACCAGAATGGATTTCTGAGCTGCCTCATCATAGGATTGTATTACCTTAATGAATACCTACAGTGATGTTTAAGTTTTCTAAAGGAAATATTTTAAATTAAACTGGGGTGAAGTTAAACCTCTGACATGTGCTGAGCTATTTTTCTTACATGAAGGCAACTTGTATTTGTGGAATGAGTTACTGAGTTATGAAACAAACTTTATTCTCACTAAACTTGTTTTAAATTCCTGTATTAGTTGTTGCAGATGTGTGTCCTGCCCCGGAGATCCCCAATGGGGTCCTGGTTCCAGGGAAGGCTGCCTATGGAAGAGGGGAGTCTGTCCTGGTCAGGTGCAACGCTGGCTGCTCCTTCCCTGATGGCTCTGCAGAGGTGACACTGACCTGTCAGGAGCAGAGTTCCTGGGGTGCTTTGCAGCCCTGTGCCTGTGAGTAGAGCTGCTAAAATCAGGGGCAGACTGACAAGTTTTAACTATCTCATGTAGTAATACATTTTTATTATGTTTTTTTTCTCTTCCTCCCTTTTCTTTCCAGGCGAGTCTGAAGGCTCTGGTTCCACGCCAGTCATAAGTTATGGGAGAGTGACATCTGGACAAAAATCCTCCTACTCTGTGGGGGATTTCATTTCCATTGAGTGTTACACGGGGTACACCCTGCATGGGGAGGCTCAGATTCAGTACATTGGAAACAACCAGTGGGTGCCTGCAGTGCCAACCTGCCAGCTCAGTAAGTACAGGCTGCAAAAACTCCTCTGGCATGCAAACACATCTGAGAGAGCAGGCCTTTCATGTTCAGGAGAAAGAGTTTCATGCAGCTTCCTTCTTTATTTTGATGTGAAAAATAGGGTTTGATAAAATGAATTAAAGTATTCGTATTCTAAGTGAAATAAATATTATTATTTAAATTATTCTGCTTCAAAGATTGTGTTGATAGAAGTACTTGGCTTGGAATAGCTCTGTGAATATTTTTATAATAATGTATGAGTAAGAAGCACCTGTGCTCCTCTTGTGATACTGATTCCTTCTGTTTTTAGGTGGATATATTATAGCCATCATCTGTGGTAAGTACTTTCTAAAACCTTAAAAAAATACAATACAAATTATATTTTTTATGTGAAAATCCATTTTTACTTCCAATCACCTGGGACTGTAGGAGGGTGATTTTGGAGTTTTGGTTAAAGCTGCATGATTAAAAAAAAAAAGAAAAGCTTGCTTAGCTATTACAGTTTAATTTAGTGTGAAATGTGTATTTTCTCATGTGGTGAAGTCAATTTCAAAGGCAGTTTGCAACAGTTTGGCCACTTTGGTAAATTTCAGAGCTTGGCTTTGCTGGGGGTGTGAGTAAATAACTCTGCCAGTGAACAGAAGTGTTCAGTCCATCCTCTGCCCTTGCTTTTGTTATCCAGATTTGTGTAATCTGGTAAAATGTAACGTTAGGGCCCTGTCCTTCCTGTTTTGGTGTTTCTGAGCTGGTGGGGTTTTGCCATCTTGGTGGTCACTGCTCCTGAGCTGAGCTGTCTTGCAGAGTTTTGAGTCAAGAGCCAAATATGTCATTTACATGGCTCATTCCATAAATAAGTTGGGTTGTGGGGTTTTTTGGGGGGGTAGAGGTGGGATAAACCCAGAAGGAACCCTTGTAGATGAAAACAAGGCTATTTCTGCAAATTTTTAAATGCTTTTTTTGTGAGCTGGAGATGATCTTTATCAATCTAAGGGTTTGTTTTGGTTTGTTTTTTTGTTTTTTTTTAATTCTTCCTAAAGTGATTGTGGTAGTTGTGGTGCTCCTGGCAGCCTTCTGGGTCTACAAGAAATTCTTCTCACAGAATGGGTGAGTAAGCTTCCTTTTTATTGATACTGCAAATTTCCAAATGACTGAGCCAAAGCTGTGCTGATGTTTAAATTTCTTGAGCTTTGTGTGTCCTTTCTTTTCCAAATGTCTGATTTTGTGTGAGCCCCTCCCAGCAGCTGATGGAAACTAAAGCCTAACCCTGAATTTGACTTTGGTTTTGGATCTGCTGTTCAGCTAAGCTGCTAATTAACACTTGCACTAATTTCAGGGAAGGAAGAGCCCTGTTCTTAGGCTTGTGTTTGGCAGTGTCCACCTGCCAAGGGAAGGATTTTGTCCCTCTGCTTCAGGGGTGTCAGTTTGTCTCCTAAAGCCAGGGGGAGTCTTGGTTGTGTGGGCTTGTGCTGCCAGAAGGATTTTCCAGGATTTTCTTCTCCTCCTGCAGCCCCAGTGTTGGTGTCCCTGTGTTAAAGACTTGCAAAATCAACTGTAAAATATTAGATTTGTGCATGAGCAATTAGTGTTCTGTTTTTAATGAGACATGTAGGGTGTTTGAAGCTTTATCTTCAGAACAGCTGGGGTTTGTGTGTGGTTTTTCATGGAGGGGCAGGAGATTTAAATTCCTCTTTGTGCATTGCTTTTTGCTGTGATGTCTGATTTTATCCTCTGGAATAAAAATCCTTTTTGTCAGAGAAATACTTTGTAAAATGCAACACACTGACAGTCCAGAGCAGGTTAGGTGGTACACACAGAGTGTCAGGATGAGCATCTCATCACAACAGTGTTGTCTTTTTCCAGAGTCTGTTGGGATTTATCTGGAGTGCATGGAACAAAGGAAGGGAAGCTTTAAGTGGAGCAAACCAGGGGATATTCCTGTGCTTCATATTTGTAGTGAAGTACCCACAGAGCACTTGGGAGAGCCCTGAAGGTGCTTTCTATCCAGGGAGGTTTTAGCCTTAGTGTCTTTTAAATTGGCAGAGCAGTATCAGCCCCAGGGCCAGGGGGCTGCTGGGCAGTTTGGTGCCTTTGAGGCACTGTTTTTATTCAGTTCTGGGACATTCTGCAGCCTGGATGGGCCAGGGAGGAGCTCCTGGCAGTGCAGGGCAGCACTTGGTGCCTTCATCTCTGGAGAGCCTTCTCAGGGCGTGGAGAGCAGGAGGGATCTAAAGCAGCACCATCCAAAATTAAAGGATGTGACATTCCTGAGTATCTGACAGCATGAAAAGCCTTACTGTGCCCAGTGCTTCCCTTCATCCTCCTCTCTGTGAACATCTGACTGTTACAGCTCTTTCTTGTCTGAAACCCCTGATCTAATCTCCTTTTAATTAAGGCCTCCATCTCCCTGTTCAGTCTCCTGAGTTCCTGATGCAGCTGAGCCTTTGTGAGCTGTTCTGCTTCCAGCCCCTGACCCTTGCTGGTTTGTAGCCTCCAAATCTTTCCTTGGCCTCTCTTTCTTGTGTGTTTAAAATGCACTTGGATGGGACATTCAATCAGACCTTTCTCCCCTTCTGCTGTTCAGCTCGTACACAGTTGATGAGAGTTGCAAGGAAACTTGTATTTTAAAAACTAATGTCCCAGCTGAGATGGAAGAAACTGCACAAATGAATTAATGAAAAGGTATAACTTTCCACTTCATTTGGACTTTTTTGCAATGCAGCATTAAGTGGTTTTTGTTTTTTTATTGCTTGGAATTTCAGGAGTGTGGAATCCATCTAGCTGGGAACCCTGGCTTCCTGTAGGAAAGAATATCCTGACCTTTCATTCATTTTGGGAGAACAGGATATAATACATAAAGAATTCTCATTTAGCAGTGTCAGTAAGAGCTTCCAGTGATTGTAGATCACGTTTCTTGATGTTGTGTTTGAAGGATGAGTGGCATATTGCCACATATATTACCACGTGTGTGTAGTAGCCTGCAATACTCAGCAGAATGTCTGCACCCATCCCACTGGTGAGTTTCTTTTCTTAGTTAAAAGTTTAATTCCCTGTAATTAGAAGCTGGAAACCACCTTTGGGCACTAAAACTCTAAAAGTAGTTGTGCATCCCTTCAGAGAAAACCAGATCACATCTTTCACAAATACTGATTCATCTGCACTTTTGCTTTCTAGAAGAGAATGAATGAAGGGTCAAACAAGATCTTTTGAAACCTTCTTGTGACAAGGTGATTTCTGTTTCAAATTCAGAGTTCTGTAGCCCTGAAAAGGATCAAAATGCAATTGCTTGTTTGCAGCTGATGTCCTCTCCTTTATTTTAACCAAATGCTCAGTCCAGTGAGGTGCACGTGGTGAGGGCTGGGCTTCCTCCTGCACTTGTGTGGGGTCAGGTGAGCTCTTCCAAAATCTGCCTCTTCAAACCTTGTTTGAGCAGAGCACTTTGCACACAGGACAGCTCAGTTTGGCTGTTCCTTGCCAGTATTTTGTCATTGCTCTCTCAACAGAGCTGGAACTACAAACGTTTTTTAAACTGGCATCTTCTTTTTTTCATTGCTTTCCTCCACTGCACAAATTCTGAGGAGGTGATGGGTTCTCTTTTACAGCTTAATGCAAAGGTCTTTTCATGTGCCTTGTCTTGATTTTATTGACTTGTAAAGGACAAGTGAATTTTCAGTGGTTTTGGTGAGTTTTTGTATGAAGATTAAGCTTGGAGTTTATTCCAAAGTAATGTATAGATTAAGGAATATCATCTTCACTCGGAGGGAAGATGTTTCTAATTAAGACAGGATCTGTTTTCTGGGTTAATTTGACTTATTTTTGGAGAGAAAAAATGAATCAGGAGATAGAGTGGAATTCTTCATTCCAATCTTGCCTTTGCACATGATCAGAGAAATTCTTGGCCTGGTGTGTCAAAACCCTGGTAATGCTGGAGTTTTTCTTCTGGAATGTGGAACTCCTTAGGGAGTTGGAGTAATAGCACTGAGGTGTGGTAGGGGGTGGGGATTTTGTTAAAGCCAAACAGGAGTCATTCAACAACTTGGGACATACATAAGAATGCCATTGTGAATTTTAATTCTTGTATGTTTAAGTATTGTAAAGTTGCTGTTAGTGGGCTGCAGAATCAAAATCCGCCCAAACTAATATTTCATTTCTGGGTAGAAAATAAACAACACACTGTAATTAAAATGAATTTCGGGGTGCACCTGGTGGAGTTACAGGAATCCTGTAACTGTTCTGGTGTTAGTTTTTGGTAATATCAGCCATCACTTGAGATGATCCCTTTGGACCAAAGGCTCTGCTGCTGCTTGGGTCATTCCTGACACTTGAGGAGCTGAATGAAGCTAAAATCCCCTCAGTCCAGCAGTTACTTGGTAAAGAGAGGCTAAAGAATGACCCAGTTTGTGACTTTACCTGTGGCTTTAACGGTAAAACTAAGGATGTGCTTTCAGTGTAAATGTAAAACCTCTTGCAATGTAAAACCTC
This sequence comes from Horornis vulcanius, assembly GCA_013401035.1. Taxonomy (NCBI): domain Eukaryota; kingdom Metazoa; phylum Chordata; class Aves; order Passeriformes; family Scotocercidae; genus Horornis; species Horornis vulcanius. The sequence continues at coordinate 6,531 of VZUA01098163.1, read as the reverse complement.
TGATCTGACTTGTTTTTTTGTTTGTAGGAAACGTGACAGCACTCGCAGTTCTGCCGAATATAAGATGTATAAAGCATGAGTGACCTTTTGGGGGGGTGGGAGGGACTTTGCAGAGGAATGTCCCTGTCAGAGCTGGAAAATGGTTGATTGCCCCTCAGTGAGTTGCTGTCCATGAGTTCCTTGTGCTGTGTCTTGCTCTGCTGCTGCACTGGAGGAGGAGGTGCTTGTAGGATAAGAAGTGTGTGTGCATACAGATAACCCAGATAGATCCTGCTTTGCCTCCTGGGGCCCTCCTTGTCCTCCTGAGCTGGGGAAGGGCAGTACCTGTGGCATGCCAGAGTCTGTGGGAGTGCTGGAATGTCACTGTCCCAGTGCCAGCTGCTGCTGCCTTCAGCACCACCTCTTTGCTCACAGAAGATGTCCANTAATCTGGTCTCTTGTCCCCCTTTGATTGCTGCAGAGCTCTGCTCACTCAAACCTGCTTGTCCTTCCCGTCCCTTTTTGCAGTTGAGGTGGTGTAAATGGTTCTCTTGTTTTCTTTGCACTCTGAAATGTGTTGTTGCTCATTCCCTGAAGAGGCTGGTGCCGTTGAAGGCGATGTCTTGTGGAAACTATCACAATTAAGGTCTTATATACTCTACCTCTTTGTCTGCCAAAGTTGGTTGCTGTATATATAATGAATTAAAGTGTGCCTTGAAATCAGGGTTTTATAGCTTTTCCTTTGCTTTTAAGAAGGAAAAAAGCCATATATATTTCTGATTCTTTGCTATAATCCCCCAAAGACTGCAGTGGATTTGTTGGAACTGGAAACTGAAGGATTCTGTAGCAGAGGCATCCCCTGCCTGTTGACAGGAGGGCCCTGATTAAAGGAGCTGCTGAGAGCTCGGTGGTGGCCGTGTCCTGTCGTGAGCACAGTGAAGTTCCTTAGGGTGCTTGATGTTAGTGAGCCTTGATGTCAGTCCTGGAGATCTTCTGTTGCTTTCAGGGGTAGAGACGGGTGCTGTGTGATCCACCTTCCTTGCTTTTTTGCCTGAAGTCACAAAGTGCACATTTCTAACCTCTGGCTGCAGACTGGGGTGTTAAATCAAGCTCTGAAAAGCTGGATTTAGCATCAGATCCCTGTTTAGAAGCAGAAGCTTTTCCCTGTCACTCACTTTTCATGTTAAAGGCAAACCAAACCAGTTCAGTTGTGTGAGTGCTGGTAGATGTGGTGGTCTCTTGTTTGCTGCTTGTTCCTCCAATGTTTTAGTCCAGGTTCTGACTCCAGGAGCTCCCACCACGGTGCTTGGTGTTAGTTGAGACTCACTGCTACTTCTAATTCCTCAGCAAACCCCAAATCTTAACTAGAGCAGGTTTTATCTTCGTGAATCTCACCATCAGCACACAGGCAGCTTTTCATTTTCACAGAAAACCCAAACAGCCTCGCTTCAGATGCCTGAGGCAGCTTTGAAACTGCTCTGGCTTGTGTGTGGCTGCTTGGCACTGCTCTCCCTGTCATCAACAGATTGGAGTGGCACAGAACTGTTTAGGGCTTTATAGAGCTTTTTGGGACAGTCCCAGCAGTCGTATTGTTAGAGCTCACAATAGGCTGTGGATGTGAGAAAGGGGCTTTGGCTCTGCAGGAGGATTTGCTGTTGGTGGCCTGGCTGATAGCTCGGTTTGAGAGTTGTTTGTAAACACTGGGGTGTGTGTCTGGGGCTGAGTGTGGTGCTGGTCAGGAGCTCAGCTTGCTCTGTGTGGCTTCTGCAATGTGCTGAAATACACTGGAATGTTCTTAACTGGGAAGTGAATTCACTGTAAAAAGTGGCCGTATTTTTACTCTTCTTTCTGGATGTAAAGATTAGCGATGATTTGTAATATTCCAAATAAAAATGTTAAATTATTTAGCAGTAAGTGTTTGTCTTTCATTCATCATTGTGCTGAGCAGCTCTTTTCCCATTGTTATCCAGATGATTTTTCGTGTCCCAAACATCAGGTGGAAACTGCTGAGATTGAAGTTTGCAGCTTGTGCACAGAGTTACTCAGTGGTAGTGTAGGGGATGGGTTTTAATTTGCTGAGCATCTTTTGGGGGTTCCTTTTAGAATTGCAGAGAATTTCCCAGAACCTCCAAAATTTTACTGTGTTGACTCCTGAGAAAGTTGGTGAGAAGTTGATGGAGAGGAGGAAGTTTTTCTTGGGGCTGTTCTGGTGGAAGCCTTGAGGAAGCTCAGGGGGTGCTCTGGCCCTTTTGTCCAGCGTGTGACAAATGCAGTCCTTAGGGACACAGCTCTGGTGGGGTTAGGGGACCTGTGAAGGAGACTGGATTTAGGAATGGTGTGAGTTTCACACGTGAAATGGGCTGAACTTCCCTGGCAAAGCCATGTGTGCAGTCAGCTGCCTGGTAGAGTGAAGCCTTCAGAGGGTGGAATAGGAAAAAACAACCTCCTATGCTGTATTTCCTTTCCAGTTTGTGATACTCAGAAGTGAGTTGGTGTGGCAGTGATGGCAGACTGCACGACTTCCCCCTGTGGAGTTGGGGTTTGCAGTGAGCACGGATGGGGTGGGCAGAGTTTTAGAGGAAGGTGTCCCTGCCCATGGCATGGAATGGGATGATCTTTGAGGTCCCTTCCAACCCAAACCCTTCTGGGATTCTGCTCTGTCATTCTGTGAATCTGACTTCAGCACTACAAATTAATTTGGCCTAATTGTCATGAGTCCTGTGCTGTTTTTCTTAAACTCAGTGCTGCATGAATTATTTCATTTTGGAGTCTGGAACTGATAATTAAAGAGACGTGAGCTCTGTGCTAAGGGAAAGGCTGCATGGAATAAAAATGTGTTGTTGCCATCTGCTGGTAGCAGGGGCAGTGGGAGTAACAAAACAGGTCCAGAGTTACCTGATTTAGGGTTAAATAATGCAAAGTGGCAGTGGCTGGTGGGTTCTCAGTGTCACACTTAAAATTGGTATAAATTAAACCCTGCCTGGGGCTGGAACTGGATGGTTTTTAAGGTCCCTTCCAAGCCAAACCATTCTGATTCTCTGAATCTAAATACTCCTGAGGGTGGTGAAAATGGAGCTGGGGGCTGAAATGAAGAGACTTGCAGCACTTGGGTGTTGTCCAGCAGGGAATCAGGTGATCTCTCTGCCTGAGACAGAGCCCAGGAGCATAGAGCACACAATTTTATTTAAAAGGAAAAAAAAAAAAGATCTGTGTAAAGAACAGGTTAAGGCAAACAAACAGCACGTGGAGTGAAGTGGTCGGAAGGTTGGGTGGCTGTGTTGTCACACCCAGACCCTGGCTTGCTTGAGTAGAAGAAGCTGAGTTATGTTTGAAGAGATGCTTCTCTGTGTCTGGAAGCATCCCATCCTCCCTTGAAGGGGATGCTGGCTGTCCTCCTTTTGTGCAGGATGTTGGGCCTGGGGGGATCTCCAGGGAACAGCAAACCAGAGGTGTTTGGGAGGCCAGGCCGTGCTCTGGGTGGTGTTTGTTTGTGACTTGGGGGGTGAGGGAAGGAAGTTTCCCATTACTGTTGCTTTTCCCCCTACATCATAACCGATTTCAAATGGTGCTAGACAAAAACTGAGACTCTGAACACCAAGAGAAATCGGTCAGCCTGTGTAAGAGACATTTTCCTGGCTCAGAGAAGGATCCTCTTGTAGATGGCAGCTATGCATTCTTTAGAGATGACTACTCAGGGCTCTGATCAAACCTTCATCCGCACAGGGATCGGCTTTTCCGTGTCTGGGAGCACGCTGGGCATCAGGGAGGGCAAAAAAAAGAGTTCAGCTTCGTTGGAGTGGTTGGAATGCAGGGCTGGAGAAGTGAAATATTGCTAGGAGGTACCAGCAGCAAACTGGAAAATTGCTCTAGAAAAAGGAGTGGGTTCTGTGTGTGCTGGAGAATGGCCCTGGAGAAAGGAGTGGGTTCTGTGTGTGCTGTGTGGCATCTTCATGATGCCCATGGTGGTGGAACAGGAGGATCTTTAAGTCCCTTCCAACCCAAACCAGTCTGGGATTCTGGGATTGCTGTGTTTGACTGCTGTGTTTGACTGCTGAGGTCAGATTGTTGGAGGGAATTTCTGTGTTTGCAGAGCTGTGGAATGAGAAGTCTGTGGTGATGGAGTCCCCAGGCAGAGGGTGGAAATCTTTTGCTCTGAGGCGGTAGCTTTAATGTTGATCTGGTTTTTGGGTATCAAACATACTCTGCCTGACAAGGTACAAGAGGTGCCACGTTGGTTTTCATGCAACTTGTGGATCACTTTACTCTGGACAACTTGAACTCATATCCATCGTTTATTGACAGAAGTACACGAGCAGGAGGCTGTGCTGGTGTGGCCCTGGCTTGGGAGGGTGCATGCAGTGGCTGGAGAAGTGTTTAGAAATCAGATGATGTTACAAAGTGGATGGCTGGCAAAAAAAAAAAAAAAAAAAAACCAAAAAAAAAAAAAACCACCAAAAAAAAAAAAACAAAAAAAAAAAAAAAAAAACCCAAAAACAAAACACCAAAACAACAAAAAACCTTTGGAGAAGGGGCTGGTTTGAGGAGCAGAGGATGTTGTTGAAGTGAGCAGGTGCTTGGTCTCCTCCCACGCTGTAATTCTTGCTCCTAGAACACTGATTTCAAATGGTGCTAGATACAAAGTGGGAAAATCTAAGCCACCATGTGAAACCAGCTTCCAGAGGAAGACACATCTTGTGCATGGCTGCAGGCTGAGGGAGAAAATCCTTCATCTCCACCGTACCTAGAGAAAAATTCATGTATTTAATTTTATTAGACAGCAAGACAGTTCCCCTGGGCTCAGCTACGTTATGGATACACGTTTTCTGTGGCATCTTGTGGATGGTTGAGGTGGGTGTAGGAGAAGTTAAATTTGTGGTGAGGAAAGCCCCCAGCCTGGCAGTGAACGTTTCCTGCCCTAGCCAGGTGGAATGCACTCAAGTTCTTCCCAGCAAGTGATGATCAAGGATTTATTTCTTGCTAGTGCAAGATGCTGATGGGGTGAGTGTGGGAAGTTTGTGTGGTACAGGAACACTTTTTCCATTGCAGTGCAGATGAAACCAGGCTGGAAACCAAGACAGAGAGTGTTCTGGCTTTCTGTCACTCACTGGCCAGAGAGTACAGCACAGATCAGGTGCTTTTTGTGACAGGGAAAGGAAATGTGAGTGTCCTGGTGGAACTTCCTCTATCAGCAGTCCCCGTGCTTTAAATAAGCAAGGACTTGCAGATTTTTGTGAGACAACTTTTAAATTCCGCAGGCAGAACGAAAATAAATTGGGCTGAAAGTACTTTGAGTTTGGGTCAGAAGAAAAAGGGAGCGTTCATAAATTGAACTGTAAATGGTTCAGTGGAAGGTGTCGAGGAGGGAGAGTGTGAAAATGAGTGGCTGATGGTTCCTGGAACTGCAGCAGGGCTGAGCAGTGCACTTAACCTGCAGTGTCCACCAGAGCAGAGGGAATGCAGGGGGTGTTGAGAAGCCTCTGAGCTGCTCCTCACATGCATAATTCAGGAGCTATCAACCCCTGGATGATGTCTGACCTGTGCTGGAGCAGAGGCCAATGTGAAATGGAGCAAAGCACAACTGGAGGCAGCACTTTCACTTATTGATGCCCTGGGTTTTTGGCAACTCTGTGTATTCCTGTTGTAACCACATCCAAAAATCTGCTCCAGTGCCTCCATCCTCACACACACGCCCAGGCAGCAGAGGGAAAGCTCAGAGAGAGGAGCTTGTCCTCCCGAGAAAGAGGGGTGGAGGAAAGGGAAATAACTGGACTAGATTCCTGTGTCTGGATATTTACTGTCGTTTCTAAATCCATTATCTGGGGCAACAGGGTGAAAGACGAGTGAAAGCAGGTTCCCTCCCCAGTGCCTGCCGTGCTGGCACAGTTACTTGTGAGGCACCCTCTCTTATCAGGTGAGATTTACTCCTGAAAAGCTGCTGAGGAGAGGCAGGTGCAGCACAGAATCCCAGCAGCATCTCTGAGAAGCAGCCTCACAGAGAGGTGTGCTTTGGTTTTTCCTTGCCTCAGTAGTGAGCATTACAAAGAAATCTTCATTAGGGTTTTGAAAAATAGTTGGAGGAAATGTCACTTAATTTTGTGCTGCTGAAAATGGGAACTTGTGACAAAGTATGAGACTTAGAAGGACTGAACACCTCTGCACGTCTTCCCCTCTGCAAAGGAGACCAACCTTTCCAGAAATATCATGCAGCAGATGAAGACCAGTGGCTCATTTATTATTTATAGTTTTGATAAAACCAGGTTTCACTTCAGCATAATGAAGATGCTGCTGCCCCTCCTCCAGGCTACCTGGAGTTTGTCCTGTTGCCTTCACAAGCTCCCCAGAAGGTGTCAGCCCTTCTTGGCAAGGTGCAGGTGCACGTTTTGGGAAAGGTACATCTGCCTGTGCTCTCCTTTCCAAGGCTCCCAGAGTGTCTGGGCAGGAGAAAGGAGCAGCTGAGGATGCTGAACCCTGCTGGGGACGTGCACACGGGCAGGGAAGCAGGAGCACAGGATGGTCTGGGTTGAGGGGACCTTAAAGCTCCCCCAGTGCCAC
>VZUA01098156.1:22919-35663 GCA_013401035.1 Horornis vulcanius | reverse complement strand
AAAAAAAGGAAGTTTTTAAAGAGAACTGTTATGTTTTTGAAAGAATCATGACAATGACCTTGAAAGACAGAAGAGGATGTAGTCTCTTAATACCCTTAGCAAATGTAAGCTATCACTTAATCAATGATTCTGGACAACTTTCTCCAAGTCATAAAAAGAGGTGGCAGAGATCCCAGGAGCTTCAATGTTCAGTTTTAGCACACTTTTAAGGACTTTAAAAACGTTAATTTATGCTAATTAAAANAGTGATGACGGAAAGGTGAGTATGAAAAGCAATTGAAGGATTTCTTCCCAGATTGGATGAATCATAACCACTTGTTGAAGCTGGGGGGAGGAGTGGTTCATGGGATAAATTGTGAGGATGTGAAAGTCACCACCAACAGCCTCAGTTGTTTAGGTTGTTGACATAATTCATGTAAACTGCAGTTCAAAGAATTTAAATGCAAAGACATCAGCAACAAGGAACATGGTTCATGACTTGGTAAACTACACAGAAGAAACCAGGAATCTTGGAGTTTCTACAGTCACAACAGGGCATTTCATAGTGATTCTGTCATCCCCAAAAATCTGTGTCTTCCGTGACTCCAAATAAAAAGAGAGGCTCCAAGCCTCTTATTCTGGCAACACAGGTAATGGAACAGCGTACACAGCTTTAGTCTATCTTTTCCTAATTGCTATTATGTACATTGTGTAGGAAAAAACTTGCAAATATTATTCATGTGACAGAGAAAATCTTCTGTAATAAAAACCCCCTCCATCTATTTAACTTACAAGCCCACAGCTGCTATGGAGAATCATGACAGTAAGAAAACACAGCACACCAGAACTGACTCTCTAGCACCAAGGAAGAAACAAGAAGCAATGGAAGGCAGCTGAAACTGCTTCAAACAAACTGAACTGAAGCCAAAACATTACAAACAAGGCATAGGGAAGGTCAGTGGTATCCTGGGTGCAGTAGGAAGAGCATTGCCAACAGGTCACAGGGGGTGATCCTGCCCCTCTACTCAGCCCCTCACCTGGAGTGCAATTCTGGGCTGTGCACGACAAGAGAGACATGGGACTCCTGGAACAAGTCCAGAAGAGGAAAACAAAGATGATTTGGGGATTGGAGCACCTCTTTTACAATGAAAGGCTGAGGGAGCTGGGCACGTTCAGCTTCAAGAAGAAAAGACTGAGAATACACCTCATCAATGTATACAGTATCCGAAGGGAGGGTATCAAGAGGATGGATCTGGCTCTTCACAGTGTTGCTAAGCAATAGGACAAAAGACAATGGGCAGAAACTGATGCACAGAAAGTTCCACCTGAATGTGAGGAAGAACCTGTGTGGGTGACTGTGCACTGGAACAGACTGCCAGAGAGGCTGTGCCTCCCTCACTGGACATATTCAATCTCCCTCACTGGACATATTCAAGCACTACCTGCACTCAATTCCAAGCACTGTGCTCCAGAATAGTCCTGCTTGAGCAAGAAGGTGGGACCAGATGACCCACTGGGGTCACTTCCAACCTTATTCTCCAGTTCTGTAATTCAGTTGCAGTACTTTTATGAACTGTCACATGGGAGACTTACCACCTTGGTCTTTCCTACTACAAGTAAGTGATGTATAATACAAAAATGAACTTAGCTTTGAGGGAAGAACAGTGCTCTCAAATGCAACCCCTTTCAATTGACTATGAAGTTGCACTAAGAAGGTTTTGAGAGATGTCTGAGCATCAATTCTGAATACAAGTGTACTGGATGTGGTTCATATTGTCTAGTAAGCAGCCAAAAGTAAAGCAAAGAGCTGGACATCTAAGCATATCAACAGCTTTAGTTTCCAAGGTTGTTTGCATTACAAACAAGAACAGATAGCTTGAAGAAATCTCACAGGCCAAATGAAGACTGTGTGAAAACTTGAAAAAACAAAGCCCATGGCAGGTGGTTAGAACTAGATAATCTTTAAGGTCCCTTCCAACCCAAACATTTCTATGTTTCTATGATTTTTAGGCTGACCTCCACACACCAGAGAACAGCAATAATCACCCATGTCAAATCCAACTCCTACTCATCACAAATGGAGCACTGTTTCCACAGCATTAGCCAGCTCCATCTGGCTGGTATTTTGTGCTGGTATGTACACCACCAAAAAGCTTCCCCACAAAAGGGAGAGTCTACTCAGCACTAGAAGACCATAGCAGAAAAAAAGAATGGCTATTTCACCCAGCAAGCAAGAGCATATGGATGAACTCAGCCAAAACCCACAGCCGGACTAGAGGAAGCAGCAGGACAGCTAGAGACAAGAAAACTATGCTTTCTTAAGTTTTTCTTAAGAATTTTTAAAAAGTTTTTCTTAAGTTTCTTCGGTTGCTTAAATCAATAAACCTCACCAAAATTCTCTGGGTTCCATATAAGACCCCCTGGCTAGGACAGAAACAATTTAAGTAAAAAGTCCCAAACAAACAATTAGTAATTTTAAAAATATGAGAAGTTGTTTCAACCAGCACCAACCAGCTGTCACACACTAAATAAGCTGCAGGGATGGAGACATAGCTGGGTCTCATGTTGACATCAAAAAGAGATGAACTTCACTAGTGGCTGAGAACTGATGATCATAAGTGGAACACATCTCCAGCTCTTCTGAAGGAGTCTCAGTTTTAAGTGTGCTAACTGTAGCACGATTACACTGCTTTAAAAAGGTTTTCTTGGAAAACCTTACAGAATTACATTTGTTAAAAATTATGGCATTGTCTATGCTGTATCATTTTATAGCTCTTTTTATTTGGGACAGATAATTCTTATGCATAAAATACAAAAATTTCATGTTGCTAAACAGACTGAGATGACAATTTTCTTCTAAATTATTTTAGGAGAAATATATAGTAAAACCCAGGAGCTAAGATGTTTAATAAAGAGTTAGATTCCCTTATTATTTTAAATTTTAAAAAGAAAAGAAAAAAGATTAATACGATCTGCTAAAATACATAATTCAGTGTTTGTATTTACTGCCCTCTAGTGATAATAAAAGCATTAGCTATGAATATGTAGGAACATTAAGCTTTTTTCAGATCATAAATGTCACAATGCGGTTCACTAATTTTCAACCATACCAGAGCAGGGTCTTTATAGGTATTCTCTACAGCTGCAGTATTTTCAGTAGACACTCATGAGCAATTGCACAGGCAACAGAAACGATACACTATTTCAACTCTTATTTTGTGGACCATTGTCAATCCTTTAAGACACAATGCATACTACCCATTCTCTGGAAAGTTTTCCACATAGTGACAGAGTACATATGTATGTAACAGCCTCTAAAAAACACCCGACAGTAAATGGGTTTAATTTCAACAAATATTTTAAAATATTCTACTATGTATTTATTTTCCCCTGGATGTGATCCTATCAAAAATATGTAAATTACAAAGAAGCTACTGTTAAAAGCTAATTTTGATGAGAGAAAAGTTCACTAGGGTGCGACAACAGCTGCAGTTATGACAACAGATTTAAGGAGACAGAAAGCAGTAATGAATAGTTCAGGTGGTTATTGCTTCTGACATAACACTGGGAACTGACAGATCAAGGACCCTAAAAATGCACAATCATATGAAAACCTTATTTCTATTTTTATATGTAGATGCACCCCACAAGTAAGTAAGCACCCCATAAGCATTTACCACAGCATACCCACAAAAGCAGTTCATACCCACATTACACATTTTTGCAGATAGTTCTATCTAGGTAACATGCAAAAGGTGTAATACTTAATTCAGAGACCTGCAATGGCACACTTATCCTAAGACAGATACAGCCATACCAGTACAAACTAAGCTTTACAGGGATTCCTATTCCATACAAAGAGCTGGTTTACTATGTAAGAACAAACCTCAGTTCTTTACAGGTATTGGTGGATTAATCTTACTTCTCCTGTAATATGGCATTCTTATTTTAATGATGTGTTCCTCCTACTTGCCAGACCTCGCCAAAGTTAAGCTTTAACAGTTCATCAGAAATACTGCTGGATGGTTGTAGTTTCATGCTAAAAGAAACGAGTTTTTCATCCATCTTTTTACAGCTGGGAAAAAAAAATTCCACAGACAAAACCAGAGATTTCTGGAATATGAAGTGATTACTAACACTGCAACAAGCTCAATACAGCTCTGATAAACATGCCTTAGCAAATGCCCATAAATCACACACTGTAGATACCAACATTTTGAAAGCAAACTGCAAGTTGTTTCATGCAATTTTGTTGGTTCCCACTCAAGTTCTTATTAAACCATGGGTGTTGTATTTCTTATTAAGGTGCATGTGATAGCATCATTGTTCTTTCCAGGAAGGTTATTCACTAACTAATACTCATTTCTATGTGTGCTTCATACCTTTCATTTGATTATTTATTTAGGTGCTATAAATATGCTCTACACCTATGAAGATTCACAAAATAATGAACATCTATTCATCTGGAACAAGAGAAACAACTAGTCTCATCCATTACACCCTTGTCTCATGTATGCAGGGAAACAAAACAAAATTTCATGCTTGTTTTTCTGTGTAAGTGAGCATTTCACTTGAACACCTCTAGATCAAATCAAGCAAACAATCACAAAACCCCAGTGGTTTCCAGTCCCACAGTCAGGTTTACTGAGAAGTTGGGCTTATGGGTCCACATGAGGGAGATGGAGACACGATAAAATAACCAGGCTAAAGGCAGCTCTGTAGTTTCCTGAATAGTACACATTGTCTCTGTGATTTAAATCCCTTACAAGAAGTCTCAGTATTTGCATGAGGCAGCTTGTGGTATACCCATGTTTCCTTACTCCTTGCCTATTGATACCAGTGATTTGCCTCTCATCCTACACACAGAAACCAAGTGTCTTTAGGGTCTCTGCCTTCTGGCACGGTGGTGACAGCACACGCTGGGTCCTGCTGCATTCCCATCACTCAGAGCAGCCACTCTGCTCCACTGCCTGGTGCTCACCTCATCAGCCACGGATGGCTGCACACACAGCCAGGGCTGAGCAGGTTCAGACCAGCCCATGCTGTGCTGATAGGTGCTGGCAGGGAGCATCCCTCACTGTCCAAAGTCACAATGTCCCCTTCTGAGAGTGCAGACCTGCAGCATCACTCCATCCCGGGAGCACGTTTCTCCTTCCCACTGCACAGCGTAGGTTGTTGTGGGGCAGAGGTATTGACCCAGAACCATTCTTGTGCTACAAGGCTCACACCTCACCAGCTCAGAGTCCATGGGCTACAGCCAGAAGCCCTTCCAAATACAGCAAGTTTTGCACCAGGTTTTAGCTAAGAGAGCTACAACTCACACAACCCCTACATCTATTAGTCTCCGACACAGTCATTATAACAGCAGAAATTGTTTTGCAGGACCCCTCTCGCCTGCATGAATTTCTCTTCTTTTTGTGAAACTACTCTAACACCAAAGCAAGCACCATGACTATTCCAAGTCACACATACTTAGGAGTACAAACTTTCATATTTCTCATTAACACTGTAGAAATGGATTTTAGGTGAGAGGCACCTGTTTAGTCATCCTCCAGGGATCTTTTTTATATAATATTTTTCGATTATTCACAACTGACAGTTCAAATGTAGAAAACGCTTTTATGCTAATTCTTCTACAAGAATGTGTTGCTCCTGAGAAACCTCAGTTTGACAGCAAATCCATATTTACAAGTAAACAGTTTGATAGCTAAATCAATATTTTAAAATACTCAAATGTGGCTTGTACTTAGCAATTTCCACTACATACTGTAACACTGTACAGTAATCCCCCTTTGCAAACACTGCTTTTATGCATGGTTTATAATCAGTTAATGTTTTGTACTTAACAATCATTAAAAGTACATTTGTAACAAATTAATTAATATACTTCAGCTTTGACAATTTAATTCACTTATGTACTTGCACAGCACAGAAAAGCCTTAAAGAAAAATTCATTTAAAATGAAAAAAATCTGTTTAATCAATAATAACTCATAAATGATCACTTCTTTTCTGAACACTAAAGTAATGAATCTTACCATTCATACAAAATTTGAAGTGAAAAGTAGATTAAAAAACATGAAAGTAACGTCACATACTGAAAACTGATTAGGCACCACTGAAGTACATTAGACTGAGGTATATTCCCTGATGGACTTGCAATATGGATACAAAATACACAGACATTATTCAAGTAAAAGATTATCTATTAATCTTTCATTATTATTAGGTATTTTAATAAGAAACAATGCATTTTTCATATTCCAGTTCTCTTAGATACTCTTATGTCTCTATAAAAATCATCCCTAATTTGAAAAACATCTTAAAATCAAGCAAAACCCAGAAGGACTAAACAGGTATGGCATCTTTGGCTCACATTTTCATTTGTTAAAAAAAATGACCTGTGAAACTTTGTCTGCTTTTTTGCCAATTTACAATACCTGGAGCAGCACAAAAACCTCTGAGCAGCACACGAAAACACCAGAAAGACCTCGGCAGATGCAGAGAGACATCAGTCAGAAAGACATGCAGTTATACAGGCACACATGCAGAGGCTCACTTTTGCTCTGACAAGGACAGAAATGTTAAAAATGCTCATAGTCTGCCTTGAAATTAGCTTTCTCCAGTCTACCAAAGAGGCTCCCATGTAACAGCTGGTTCTATCAGGTCTTTATCAAAGTGACAACAATGACAAGTAAAGTCAGCTTTACTTACAGCTCCATTCCCAGCCTGATGAAATAAATGTAAAGACTCTCACTAACTCCAACTAGTTGAATTCACACAAAGTGTTCCAATGTCCCAGGCAACAGGAGGGATGCCCTGGTGCATAAATCCTGCCCACCCCTGTCCAATGCCATCTTTTGCCATCAATCTCCAAACCAAAGGAAAAAAATTGAAAGGGTGTAATAAATGCAGTTCATCTGTGCAAGACTGTAAAGTTAACCAGGAGTTTATGTCTCATCTAAGGCAAATTCCATTCAAAATGAGATGCAATATTTGATAGCTTCAGTGAATATTTAATTCATTTTCATACTCACTTCGCAAGATTGATGCGCCTATATTGTTAATTACTGCTTAATTTACTGCTACACATTTAAGAATCATAATCTCAGCTTTAAAAAAACAAAATGTTTCTCATATTTAGGCTGTTTTCTCTGTGCATTAGGTGGTGAGAATTCCAAGTATTACCCAGTCCAGTGTAAGCACAACACATACTTTCCATGACTAAAATGAGGATTTGCCTTGGCTGTTATCTAGTGCACCACTGTATTAGTCACCTCATGTTAAAATATTAGTATGAGTTACTAATACCAATTAAAGACCCAGGCCTTGATGAGAAAAATTTCTGAGAGGAAAAGGACTATGAAGCAAAGCAGAGCTATTCTGTCTAAGCCTAAAAACAGACTTCTCAGAGACCCCTGGTAGTTAAGAAATACAAATCAAAAAGGATTGTAACCCTTCCAGTGCTGATACCTGTGAGTCCATTATCAACAATCAGCAGACACAGTACAGGCCAGTGTGACTCTCACCATTCAACAAAATTATGTGCAACACCAAAGGTAAGACATCACTGCTGGACAGGATGTGGGGATGAAAAGAGATGCTGAAGAACAAACAGGTTTGTATACAGCATGCTATTTCATGTAGAAGAAAACAAAGAAAGAAAACAAAAACAAAACCCACAAAACTCTTCCCTCAAGAGTAATTGAGGTACAGTTTCATACTTAGCCACACTATTGAAATGACAGATTGAAATAAGATTTAAAATTCAAGATCTGTCCTCTCATTCTGCATCTGATCAGTAAGGCAGCTTTAGTTTTCCATAACTGAGACATTTTTCAAGCTCCGATAAGAATTTCAAGAACAAACCAAAACTGCCTATGTACATCAGCATGCTTTTATTTATAACACATCTATACAATCTAAAAGACACAAGAGCACGGGAATAGTATCTAGCTGAAAAGACAAAACACCACAACATAGTTATCAAACTCTTTTTCTTCCTGCAGATTTATTTTATCTCAACAGCACAGTTTTATTTTGTATTATCATTCCTTTAACCTATCTATCTTTTGCAGGCCTGGGAAGAAAAGATCAAATTACAGATGTATATTCCTGACCACAAAAAAAAAATTGTTTTAGCTTCCAAATGTCAAGATTTGGTTTTGCACAATTTTTTAGAGCACTTTATCATCTTGTGTTTAAAATTTAGCTGTTGCATTTTTAAAATAGGTCTATGTACTGAAAGCTGTGCTAGAAAGAAATGCCAAGCTCTGATTACATATCAAAAACTTCTTCATCCTGAAACCTTTTCAGCAAATACCAGAAAGAGCTGCAGAAAATCCATCCCAACTAGAAAATGCATGTCAGTTTTTACTGATGGTAAGAAAGAGGGGGAAAAAAACCTACCAAATTTTGAAATGCAATCTTACCTGGGTCCAATATTCAGTCATGCAAAACTTTGGCCAGGCTTCAGAGTACAGGAAAAATAGTCATTTTAGTGAGAAATCTGGATGTTTGGCTTCAAAGTTTATGTAGCCAAACAGATATTCAGTGATTTGTCAAAAAATTCATCACATAAACACTTCGAGGACTATCCACGATTATATTTTTTTCCAGCTGAAACATCCATTGCAAGCAAAAAAATATTTAATTTAAAGGCACTCTTACAGATTTAATTTCATTTTTTGGTTTTATAAAGCTGTTTTCTTGCAAGCAGCATATAACAGAAAAGCTCTGACTTGTACACACAGAATAGCTTTGTAAAAGCACCAAGGATGCTTTCTGGCTTCTTGCTGAGACACAATAGCCTACATTTACTACAAATTGCCACCCTCATCTTTGCTTGTTGCTTTGGCCGCGGCATAGGTCAGGCTTGGGACTTTTTTCCCCCGGACCTGTTTGTTTAGGACAGCCGGGGCAGTTCCTATCATGGTTCCTATCCTGGGTCAGCAGGGCGAACATTCACAGCAGCAGCAGCAGCAGCAGGAGCCGGCACCCTCTGCCGAGGAGATCAGCAAGCAGCAGAGGGCAGAAAGACAGAGGAATCCGAGCACTCTCCCTGCAACACCAAACACAAGGTCTGCTTCGACACGTGTTACATCTCATGCAAAAAAATCCATCCGGATTAGGCTGCAGAAGTACTTTTAAGCTCCAGTTCTCTGTGACAGCAGAGGATGAACAAGGGTGAGCTAAGGCTAAGGAAGAATCCCAGATAACTACAGGTTGAGAAAGCAAAATAAAACACTGCATTTTGCAAGGTCTCAAGTACATGTCTGTCCTGCTGGTTCTGAGTTGCTGCTATTGAACCTCAAAGAAGTGAGAAGTTTAATTCAAGTACCAAGAGCTCAGTAAAGAAACATCCTTACAAACATGCTCATAATTAACCTTCAAATACAATTATTTTTATAGCATGTTTCATTCATTTCAGCTACCAAACTGAAGACATTGTTTCATGTGTACTTCTAGAGGAGGTCTCTTTGTGCATGGGGAAAGCAGGGCCAAAACCAAAGCGTCAGAGACCTCATGCTACCTATGCATCATTTTTAACATATCAGGGTGTCCCCACTGTACAGGAGGTAACAAAGTCACCAATGTCACTACTGTGGCCACAAAGCTTATCAACAATAGCCAAGAATCACACTACTGGTGACATACTCAACACCAACTACCTGTAAAGCCAGCAGCAGTACACCTGCATAATCATTTGAAGAAGCACAGAGCAATTTTTTTTTTTTTTTAAGTTATCAAATCTTTAAAAATACAATTTCACATGTTCCTTGTATTTGTCATTACTTATCACAGTGCCAATAAAGTTTGACAAACACGTCAAACATTAGTACATGTGTAAAAAAATCTGTTTTCTAGTCTGTCTTGGCAATTTTTCATTAAAACATAGTTGAAGATGCTCAGGCCCACAGCGTCTATGCAGTAGCTTTTTTATTTGTTTACGACCCATAAACTCTTTTTTACTCTATTAGTGAAAGAGCACTATCCTGCTGTTTATTTTTTCTTACACTAAGCTCTACTCATTGAAGTTGTACCACTTTTTCCATGTCCCAGGGATGAAGTTTGTAGAAATACTGCTGAGGAGCATAAGCTAAATGAAACCTAGGCTGTTTATCCTTCCTTTGCTGTGATCAGCTATGAAAATAATTAACTGCTTCCTTGTGTAAGCAAGTACACATGAACCACATCCTCACTTATTAAAAATTGCTCTTCATTTTGATGACACTTTGAAGCACCGAAGGGGGAGGCAATATATAATGAAAATTGCTTCTATATAAAATAATTCTTCCGTTTATATTTTGCAATGCTCACTCCAAACCACTACAGTAGGAAAGAGTAGGAAAAAATATATGACACCTTCATATCTAGTCCCTCCAACCAAAATAACTTTTTAAGTACCAGCTGGCAAAGGGGCTCTGAATCTATTGATGGGTAGAACAAGAAAATCGTATTTCATTATAGAATTCTACCTACCCAGTTCAGAGTCCTCTTAGATTTTGATTTATGGTAACTAAAGCATCATTATTGCTATTCATTTTACTCTTGGTCATTAGGAAAAGACATCTCTGCTATAACTGCTAATTCTGGATGACAAAAATCATGTTTATGAAAATACTGGTATCTCTGCTGGCAGTGTGAGGTTGTCTGTAACCCTGGTAAAACTACTGCATTAAGGCTGTACAGTCAACCTTGAACACAATCAGATAACTTGGTTTAAATACATTTATGNTCTAAATCATGTAAACAAATTCAATTAAAAACCACACATCTTTACATGCATCAAAAAATACTCCTGGACTTACATACCTGGAGAGTATGACTGATGTAGTGGAATGGTTAGGAGGTTGCAGTTAACCATCTTTATTTCCTGTAAGGCTTGGCTGTTTATTCCAGAATAAAATTAACATTGACATAACTTTGCATAAACCAGCATCTTTCTTATTGCAAATCTGAGGGGAAGGTTTCGTTGACGGTATCGTCATGCTGTGGGATCTTATACAAGTATTCTAACTGCTCATTTTCAAACATTCAGATTTTCATCAGCTGGCCATATAACTAGTGGTCTACAACTTAATAAAAGCAGCAAGCTGTTTAAATTTTGTTTCCAGAGAATCTTGGAAACAGGCCTGACACATTAACTTGATTCAGTGTTGCTTCCCTGCTGGTGATTGGAGATGGTGCTACTGTCTGCAGCTCCTTTTCAACAGCTGGAGCAGGCAAACAGAGAAAACAACAGGCAGAACCTGAACTTGCCCTGACACAGCAGTGTCTCCCTTGGCTGTAGATCCAGCAGCCCCCATTGCAGCACATGGTGCCCACCAGGTACATAACAGGGCAGTCACAGGGCAGGTTCACCTCTGACCTGCTCAGAGCTGAGGAGGATCAAGGGGCAGGTGCTGGACACTGCCCTGCTCTCATGGTTTCAAGGCAGGGTGAGTAGCATCACTTTCCAACATGCCTTAGCTTGCCTAGATTCAGTTTTGCAGCTCACGTGGGGACCGGTTGTGAGTTAACCAGAACTGGGATCAATTTCTACTGAGATAAGCTTTATTAAANAAAAACCAAAAACAAACAAACAAAAACAAACAAACAAAAAAAAAAAACAAAACCAAAAACAAAATCACAGACCAGGAAATACCCATCTACAATATACTTAATCCTGTGGTGTTATATGTCTCCTAAACATGTAAAGTTTTAGCAGGTGATACCAAAACCCCTATTAATAGAACTGAAAAACGAGAACAGTTTCTTAGTACAGTATCTTTATAAGACAAAGTCTGAAGTGACATTTCATCAAATAACACATTTGTTTTGCCAAAACTTCATATAATAGTTGAAGCTGTCTCTTACTGGAAACACAAAATAGATTAAAAAAAAAGAAAATGGCCACTTCTTTCCTAAATTCTTCATATGCTACAGTCTAACACTGACTAAAGCAACACACTACCAGGAGTACAATGACAGCATTCTTGGCTCTGAATACTGTCACAAGGAGCCACAAGTATTTAGATACTTCTCATACCTTTCAGTTGTCATGCATACCACCTTATTACTAAGAAGGAAGTTATTAGGTACTTATACCCATGAAGAACCTTTCCAAGTAAGAGTTTCAGAAAAAAAAAATTGTAAATGCCAGAAAAAAGTACAAGGATGTCTGCATTTTAACTAAATAATTCAACTCCTGGAAAAAATCATAGTTTTAAAATCTGTTATTATGGTGGTTGAAAATAATGTTGTTTTCCCGCATTAAACCCTAATTATTTACTCTGTAACATTTTGTCTGTATTTTTCAGTCCCATTATGCTAAAGGAAAGAATCTTTCATACTGCGGTATTTCCTATAATTAAAGAGGCTACAAAAAAGGTCTGTTTGAATATTGGCATGNTGGACCATTTGTTTATATCTGTGGAAAAAAATTATCAAGTTACTAGGGACTGGGAAGCTCTGCAATCTTAGGAGCAGCTAAAAGCCGAAAAGTGTTAAATAATAGCAACCCTCAGAGAGGCATAATGCCTCTTTTACACACCTCTTACATCCATGACCTTTCAAAAAGCAGTGAGTGAGAGATGCAGAAACCTATTTTTTGTCTAAAGTTTAACATGCAAACTGAATCTGTGATATTAAGAGTTCCTACCTTGTTTTTGAGCCTTGAAATACCAGTGTTCTTTCTATCAACTGTTATGTCTATGAACTCTAGGCTTCTTTCTGCCGGTGCAGAACTGGATAGCCTGCGCTGGATAATTCTGTTGGAGAAAAG
>VZUA01098156.1:12147-22873 GCA_013401035.1 Horornis vulcanius | reverse complement strand
AAGTGGAAGGGGCTGACCCCACCACAGATTTAAGATGTTTTGAAATCACAATTGCCTGCTTCTCATGGCCTGAGGAGGCCAGTGATTGCCGTCATGTACGCACACAAAGAGTAAGGGCTGTGTACAGCTCAGTAGCCTTGAGCCTTACTCACCACATTTACTTCACTATCCTAGCAGAAAAACTATGTTTCATGATTTTTCTCATTTGGCAGCAACCCCACAACTCCTATGGAAGCAGCAGGATTTGTACAGAAGAGATTCAGCCACAATAGCACCACTACTTCATCCACTTGTTTCTGAGAAGATTAATGCTAAGGTGGGGCTGGTGAAAACCATCTGCAGGAAAGCAAGTTTTACTCTTTATCTCACACATCCTTGTACAATACGGAGTGGAAAGTGCTATCTCCTGCTGGTATTTTTATATATACATATATGTACACCTCAGTTATCACTGCAGTTACCTGAGGGCAAGTCTGCTGCTCTCCAGAAGCTTGAGTAGTCTTGCACGAGAGCAAGTAAAGTTGTGTACAGGGAACTGAACTTAAGCCCAGAGGTCATAAAATCCTTTCAGGCTGTCTTCAGTGAATGGAAAGTGAGCAGTCTTCCTAGAAAACTAGTCCTTCCTTACCTCCACAATACTCTTGCCCATTTCTTTTGCTATAAAGTACAACAAAATTGGGGAAGCCACATGAGTAAACATTAATAAAAATTCAGGCTTGCCACTATCAGTATATCTTTACTTTGTCGCCATGCAAACTGAAATCTTTAATGAATAAAAAAATTTCTGACACTGTACAGAACAAGCAGTTTCTTGCTAACAGCTGCCCCTTAATCATAATCTTTATCACAAGCAGCACTCAAAAGAGCTAACCAAATCCTCAGATTTTCTTAGAGAGATTTGAGAATTTAAGACCCAATTAAACTATCATGTCAGCCAGTTAAATGCAATGGCATTGTCAGACTTTATATAAGGGTACTGCTACACAACAAACCCTAGAGTTACCCATGAAGACAACAAATTGCTTTTCTACTGCTATATTTCCAGTATCTATTTTTTATGTGCAGTAGCTAAACTAAGTGAATTACCAATATTTAAATCCTAAGTGGATATGACATATTATCTTGTTCCCTAACTGGAAACAGGTCAATCTAACCATTGGCTGAGACAGAAGAGACAATTTTACTCTGGCTGAGCTTCCACATTTGGAAAAACTATTGCAAAAAAATTATGCTTTTACATATAAAAGGTAATTTCTAAGACAAGCTCCTTACTGTGCCATGAACCTGACCCCAAAGCTGGCAGCAAGAACACAAAAAAGACAGCACTAAAATCTAGCCTGTTAACAAAAGACTGAGTCATGTTGATTAGTTCTAGACACAGCCTATCTAGGACAATACAAAAGTACTGGTCACCACAGCACTTAAGCTTTTTCACAGAACAAGACAAAGATAAAACAGACGGATTGACTAAATCAGAAGTCGGTCTGTCATCAGCTGCATTTATTCTGGGACGGGGTAAACTCAGAGAGCTACTGTCAGCCTGGGGTAACACAATAATGCTTCTTCATTCAGTGGGGGCTTTTGTGAAGAGCTCCTAAGGGGCTCTGACCCTGCTTTTTTCATCCCAGCGAGGGTCATGCGGGAATGCTGGCAGCGGGGCTTTCCTGGGAAAACACAGTGAAGGTAACACAGAACCTCAGTTGGAAGCATTTTAGGGTTTACACATGGTACATTATTTGACCTAAGTAACAAATTTAGACTCACTCTTTCTCCAAATATTATGTTAGTCAGCTCCCCATTACCTGTCTGAGCTTTTTAGTGCTGAAAAGATGAAAGGAAAAGTACTTTTAGCACCAAGAAAATGTGATTACAAACCAACTCAAATTAGCAGAAGAGGAAATGTTAAAAAAAAAAAAAATTAAAATGTTGGGAACAGGTCTTGCTCCCAACAAGACNAGTTGCATTCAAGTATAATTTTGGATCACATTAAATATTTACATATCATTTGTTTTAAAATAAAGTATTCTAAAATTACTTGTTCTAGAAAAATAAGATTATTGTTTGAATGTACAAGGTAGGTGACAGTACAGGATTATAAATATAAGCTCTGTGTTACATTAGGGTAATCTTTGGACATTAGTTGGCTGATAAAATTGATGCTTTGGGTATTTTCAAATCACCGAAAAAAATCTCTAAAAAAATTTTTAAGAAATAATTAGCACTAGTCACTATCTGTAAATAGACTTCTACTCTGTAAGCATTTGCACTGGTAGCTGGACAATTTAAAGAAAGTCTGTACTTAAAAAACAGATTTGTAGTTAACATGGTCTGACTAAATGAAATCAAAATTTTCTCGGCTCTGATACCTAAAAGAGATCCCTGGAGAAGGGCACTCACATTTGTAGTGGGAAAGAAATACCCTATAAATGACACCTTCTAAACTCTTGCTCTTTGCAAATTATTAGCAAATCCTGCAAAAAACATCATCTGCAGGAGCACTAAAACTGAAACAAAAATGACTCAGCTTGAAACTTTTCCCATGTCTAAGTTCATATACTTAGACACATAAGAGCACCAAACAAGAGATGCTTGCAAAATCGTGATTACAGAAGTGAAAATACACTTTTGCAAACAAGTTTCATTATACATACTCCTCCATGTTAGACTAATCTACAAATAATGCTAGCAGAGAGCAGTTGCTACATTCCTATCAGTTGCTAATTCCTTTATTACTGGAATTTTTAATTTGTATTTTGTCTATCACAGAATAACTCTCAGATCCATAAACTAGGTAATGCTAAACTACATACTGGAAGAAGACAGTTCTTCTCCCAGAGAACTTAAAATTTATTAAATTTTGCTTTAACCTTATTTTGCAGGAAAAAAAAACAAAACAAAAAAAACAACAACAGGGTGCTGCTCATTTAAAAAAAGGAAAATTATTAAAAAGAAAAAAAAGAGGAAAAAAAAGCAAAAAATCATCACTCTGCAACTTGGAAATTTTGATATATAATTTGTTTGTATATGTGCAAAGTGCATCTAAAGTTAGAAATCACAATCAAGCTAGTAGCCTCCTAAACCCCGTATTTTTCAGGAGCTATAACTCACAATTCAGTTTAGCAAAAAGTGATGCGGGTTAGGATCTGTGGAAATCTGAACAGTTAAACAGTTACACCAAATTATGCCTTGGGATCCTAGTTTTAATGACCCAGGTTTGTAAACTCTTTCCTGAAATTATTTTTCATCTGTTCAAGAAAGCATTACTCAGAAAAACACAACAACACTACAGTCCATTGATATTAGGCAATATTAAGAGTACATGAGACAGGAAACAAGAAACAGTTCTCCAAAAATGATAGACATTTTAGTTCCTTCTCCAAATTTAAGGTGCTTCTTATATGTTTGCTTTGGAGCCCTTCAAAACTTTAAAGGGTTCCGAAAGGAGAACGAAGATGTCAAACTTCCAGCACTTTTAAAAAGCTGTGTTTCTCTTGCTAGTACCCAATTTCAGAAGCTAGCAATTTAAGTAAACACTAAGTACTGTAAGATTCATAACAACATAATGACAAGTGACAATACAATTGCATACTATGCCCTTTTGAAATCAAAATCATTTACAAACTATACCTGTAGGTGCATCAGAGATCTATCCACCAGTTACTTCACATGCAATGGGCTGCAGGCATTTGGAAATCTTTGTATCATGGGGATGGCTGGGAGATGGGAAGTCAGCTGGATATTACAGTCATACTGATGTAATGCAGGCAGCCAAGCATCACAGCAGGCTTCCTACAGAACACACCTACAGCCTGTTTTCAAGGATTTTGGGTAACACTCAGTACTACAATATGCTGGGGCTCATCCAGAGGTTGTGGATACCAACCTGTCACTACTGCTTTTATCAATTTTAGGCAGGGAGAAGAATCTTCTTAGGTATCTGCATCAGTCCACTTTGCCATCCAAAGCCGTGAGCTGGCATGTCATAGACTACTGCTAATTGAGCATGAGGGGCAGCTAAACAAAATAAATATCCCTGGATAGGGATATGCCAATGCTAGTCCTACGCAAGCATTAAAACTGTTCAGACTGTCAACTCACTGCACAGAGAAGGACTGGAGATAAGACTCGCTCCCTGGATTACTCCAAACATTCAGGGCATGAAATACTGCTTTCACCCTGGTTTTTGCCTCTACTATGGCAGCCTTTCCACAATGGGCAAAAGTTCTTACCTCGTGTGGAGTTCAGTTCTCATGCCATCCCTTATGTCTTGCATGTATTCACATAAATAAGGAAAACTAATACTGATGAAAATGCTATTGCATACAAAATAAAGAGGAGAGAAGTAAGGAAGGGAAGTAGCTAAAAGTCCAGGGGGAAAAAAAACCAAAACAACCCCACGCCAACAATCAGTCAGTCTTGTGGGTTGGTTCTTTAAGAAACCCAGACAAAAGGAAAGAGATAAACACAGTGACAAGCCATGTTCTTCTATACCACCAACATTCCTTTTCCTGACTTTCTCATCTGATTTTACAGCACCTACTCTTCAGATAGAGAACAGAGTACTCTTGCATGTTCACTTCTGTACTGAAGTCTGTGTTCTTAGCCTTGAGCAAAGCTTTTCTACTTCAGTTTCTGAATAAGCTAAAATAGTTTAATTTACCTACATGCCTCACTAAGAGGTCAAAGTTTGCAGTTATATTAAAATAGGAGTTTTTGTATAAATGCTGGGTATTTTCAGTAATCAGAATTGAAATTATGCTTTAGAGCAACCTGCTACACCCCTGAAAACCCTCCAGCACTAATTTTTCTCACACTATTGTATGGGCTTGCTGGTTTATAGGAGTTAGATTCCCAAAAAGAGAGTGAAAATACTTATTCAAATAAATACAAACAAAACATAGTATCAAACTCAGTAGCACCTCTGAGTGTAGTTACAGATGCAAATCAGTTTTCAAATTTTATTTTTAAAATGTCCTCTTTTTGTAAAAATCTGAAAATACTTGTCAAAAC
This sequence comes from Horornis vulcanius, assembly GCA_013401035.1. Lineage (NCBI taxonomy): Eukaryota > Metazoa > Chordata > Aves > Passeriformes > Scotocercidae > Horornis > Horornis vulcanius. The sequence continues at coordinate 17,863 of VZUA01098156.1, read as the reverse complement.
TTAAAAAAAATTGATTTGCAATTAATTTTACCTCATTCTAGAAATAGCTTACCCTCACTGTTCATCAAATACACTGCATATCTTCTCTATTGTAGGGAGTTAAGAAATAAACACTTGAAGAAAATTAAGCACTTTGTGAAAGAATGGTTATACAGACATCACAAGTCAGGAAATCAACAGGTGTTCAAATTTGTTAGCAAGGAAAGACCAGGTTGCATGGGTCTGTCTGATCCCTTTGGAAACAAAGTCTCAGATTCATATAGTGCTGAAACAGACTTGGAGACTCTTGACTTTGTAACTTACCGATGCATACCCAGTAGGTACTGAGTAACAAGATCTTTCAGCTGCAATAAAAACTGAAAACGCAGTTCTAAGAATAGCATAATACCAGGCAGGTAACTCTTAAAATAAAGATCAAATTAGTGCTAAGAGTTTTTAAAGCCAAGAAAAGCACAGGGAATATTATATTGTGGGATTAAACTGCACAAGTGTAATAATACTTAATATCTGACATGCAGGCACAGTTCAACAGAAACTTAAAAACAGTCAATAACAAATAGCAGATACTTGGTAAAAGCAGTCAAAGCGAGACAGTAGAGTATTAAAAAGGCATAAGCTGAGTAAAAAAAACCCTATTTTCCAAGTTAAAATATTAACTACAACTGAAATGGTTAAAAGATGCTAAAATGTCATCAGCTGCTTTTGCAGACAAAAGAGTAACTAGCCTGTTTAATTAAAGCTTTCTTCTCATTTCTAATTATACATGTTGCTGTTCAAATACTCAGTTGATGCAAAATATAAAAATAAATTTTGAAGTAACACAGCACTTTTTAAATTCACCTAAAAAAAAACAACTCCAGAAATGCACCTGCATATTCCTTGCAAATCAAAATCAGGAAAGAAAGTTTGCTTATGAATGAAGGATGTGGAAACTCAATTTCAAATTGCAAAACCAAAGCACATACAGACCATAGCAGAGCCCGGCACAGAGTTCCCAGATAATGCAAATCCTCAGCTTCCAGGATGCGAAGGAAGTGCGCACTCTGTTGCAGAAGCACACCTCTGGATGTAGGTGTCTACTGTGATGGCACTTTGGTTGAGAGCGTGTTCTTTCATAACAAATAGCGTTATGAGTGCTGTCATCATCATTGTTTACAAATAGAATCCACCATACAGCTCCTCTGGGCTCAAGAACTATCTTTATCACCTTTCATGCTACTTTCTACACGGTTTCTAGGAAAGATCCCTAATTCTGTATGGGGTTCTGTGAAAAGAATGAGCAACTGAAGAGATTATTGCGAGCAGCCCTGAACAATCTCTTTTTGTTTGTAAACTGACACGCGCAAGAAAACAGTGTAGCTTTACAAGACCTGCATCACTTCCCCAACTTGCGCTGAAATTTAAAAGAATGGTGCATAAAACCACAACAGAAGCCGCTCCCGCTCCCAGCCCCTGGTTTGGACACTGTTTGCCCACGTCAATCCCCCCCGCCCGGGGCCGCTGCAGCGCCCTGGCCCCTCCGGCCGCCCCCGACCCTGCACAGCCCCGGCCGCCGCGACCCCCGACCCGCGCAGGGGGAGCGGGGCGGCGGGGCCGAGCCCGCGGGCTCCTACCTTGTTCGAGGCCATTTCGCTGACGGAGTGCCTGGTCTGCAAGGTCTCCAGCTGGTCCAGGCACCAGTCCAGCTCCTCCATGGTCTCGCTAGCCAGTTTTTGGTAGGCCTCCTCTGCGAAAAGACAGGGAAAGGCGCGCTCAGTTGGCAAGAGTTTCACAGGGCTCACGGGGAGCGCCAGCGCGCCCATCCTCCGCTGCCCGGAGCCCGGACACGGGCGCTGCTCCCGCATTCTGCCGCCGCCGGCAGCGGCTCTGCCCCTCCGCCGGGCCGCGCTCTGCCGAGACACCGGGGCGGCGCGGGCAAGGAACTTTGTCCTGCGGGGCTCGCCCCTTGCCTCGGCTCGCCGCCCGCCCCGGGACCGCTGCCGCCCGCAGCGCCGCCCCCTCGAGGGAGGCGTCCGGGTCCGCACCGCACCCGGCACCGCGGCGGGGCAGAGACGGCGCGGGGACAGGCACGGAGCGGGGCACGGCTGTAGAGGGCACCCACACCCCCCACGCACCCCGCCGGCAGACCCGCTGAGCCGCCATCCCCGTCCTCCTCTTACCTACCCAGCGCGGCACCATCAGAAATTAATGGGTTAACCTTCATAGGAGCCTGGGGAAAGGCGTAAGAGCACATGTAAGTGCCCCGAAGAGCGCCGGCCCGCCGAAGCGCCAGCTGTCAGAGGAGTGCCCAAATAACTGCAGTCGTATTTGTTCTAACGCAAAGGCTGTGTGTGTGTGCTAGAGCAGGCACAAAGTATTGCATGTTGGCTGTAAGCACGAAGGAACCAATGAAAAAGTTTTGGAACTGAACATAGGAACACAATATGGGAAATAAATCCAATAATGGTATGGAAAACCATGGTTTAACCAAAATTGCTAAATATTCCATTGGAACTAACTGTCTTAGAGAAGTTTCAGTTACAGACAGGAAGACATACCTTTCTTCAATAACTCCCCAACAACAGGAAATCTTCAGTATGCAAATAATTTAAGAAAACTAGTCCTATATACAGGGTGCAAGCCTCACCTACCAAGCTTGGCTATTTTTTATTCTAATGTAGATCTGAAGGCAAGAATGCCTCTCAACATTGAACTCAGAGCTGAGTGAGTTTCACCCAGGTATCCTGTCTTGCAAGCTGCATATCTGAAACATCAAGTTTTGAAACTTCTGGCATGGACACATCTAGATCAGCTACAGAGAAACATTGCACCAAGCCAGAGGAATGTTTCTTCGATGGGCTTGTTATGGACATCCATAACATCTCCTTTAACTTGTTTCACATCAAATCAACCTTATTTTCAAAATATCAGACAAGGAAAAAATCAGGGAAACAAATTAACTAAACCTCCTTTTTCAAATAAAATACCTCAGCACTACTCCACAACATCCTGGATAATAGACCTGTATCTTTTTATGTTTCTGAGCACATGTTCAGAAACTTCAAGTTCCCTTACAACTTTTAAGCTTCACATACTTGTGGCTACTGAATAAACACCCCACAATTTTGAATAAAGTTCATTTTAATCTGAAAAAGTAACACAAGAAGAAGTTTGAATTGAGATTAATTGGCAGAACCATTTAATGAAAATTTTTCAGTACTTGCCACTTCAGTAAACACATTAACCAACATGCAACAAAACCCATTCCTATTAAATTGTAAACCCTGTCATTCAGATACACACTCAGTGCAAATGCTGTCTCATCCAAAGGAATTTCCTGGCCAATAAAGTCAGGATTTCCAGCCTGTTTATCTATCGAAAGAGAGCCCATGACAGTCTATAATACAACACACATCACAGAGCACTAGTTCTTGAACACTTTAAAACAAATTTGTATGATGTTATTTGCCTACTAGCCTGAAGACTCCCCAGCAGCAATTCTTGAAAATCAGATACTGAGAACCATGTTTTTCTTAAGATCTTCCTTCTTAACATCCCTTCTAATATTTAAGAGAGTATGTGGGTAAGGTTTTTTCCAAAAAGTATGAAAACAACAAAATAAACTCAAGGGATACAATATTCAGGTAAAACTAATAAAATGCTCAGTTTCCTATACATTTAACAAAAACATTACCAATGGCACCTTACATTCAGGAACCTTTATCTACTATTCACCTTCCCAGTACATCCCAAAGCACATTAGAAAGCAGAATCCATCACTCACAAGTACCTCACCCTCAGGATGCTTCTCACAATCTCCTACTGGAGACTGCCACACTTCAAGAGTCTGTGACTGCCGTGGGGACCAGGCTGACCATTCAGGCTAAGTAAAATTCTGATAGCCAATGCTAGGCTTAAGACTTGCTGGACTTGGCACCTCCTGGCAATTCTTAGAACTTAGAGCTGTCAGACCAATCTTAAATGGAAATAAAAGGTTTTCTAAATGATGGCAAAGTACCCATCAAACAAGCACACCTGCAGTTCTGAAGGGCAGAACAACCATAGGAAAGCTTTTTTCTGAACAGTACCAAAGCTCTAAATTTGGCCCACACTTTTGTTGTTATACAATGTGGTGGAAAATGTTGAGGTTAACAGCTTTTCAAGTATAACACTCCGGTGCCACTAAGCTAAGAATAAAAGAATAATTAACAGCTGTGCAGCTTTGAGAGCCTCACAACACTGTTTCTGACTTCTCTGTTACCTCTAAGATAGTGCCCTGTAATTACATCCAGGACTGACCTACTAATCGTTTTTTTTTGTTTTAGACACATGATCAAGCTTCCCCACCCAGATGATGAAGTCCTAAAACAGATTAACTTCTGTAAATGAGAGGCATCTTGAAATGTCAAAGGTTCTTTTTATGTCTCATTAGGCTTTAATATGAGGAAGAGAACATTTTAACACCAGCTGCTCTAAGAATTTGCAAGGTATTTTGTATATGCTTTTAGAAAAAAGGAAGTGACAGCAAGTGTTCTCTTTTCAGTTTACAGATTACAAGCAATTCCAATATATGTAGCTTTCAGTATGGTACATAGAAAAAAACAAACCAAAACCAACAAATGAAAGGCTAGCAGAAAGAAAAAAGCTCTACCATAATCATTTGGCACTGCACAGCTATTTTTTTAAAGAGTGTTCTGTCTGTGTTTATAAAAGACTTGATTCTTAGCACAGCACCTAATACACCACCATAGATGGCTGCACTTTAATTCACATCGTTATTTGGGAACAATTTCTGTTCAAAAATTTTGAAGGGATAAAATTACTATATGGCAATACTTATGTAATGTCTACTTTACGTAATGGTTTGTCATGATTTTCATATACATTGTTCTGTTATTCCTAGAGAACAATAGCAATTACACTTTTCTGCTCAAGTAAAAAAGCACTCAAGTGTATTTGTACTAATCTTTGCAGTATTTTAATGAATTTCAGAACAGCAATATCAAAAAACAAGTACAGATTCTTCATTATTGTATAATCAGTTGAGATCATCTAAGTGATGCAAAGAGCCTGGAAAAGAGTTGACTGAGCAAGTACACAGTGAAGGGCTTTGACCACTTGCCTTAAAATGGGAGTGTCTTGGAGACAAGACAAGAACTCTGCTGAGCAGTGATGTGATCCAGATAGTCTTGGCATGTCTACTGTCATTTGGAACTGCAGGCTGCTGGAAGAAGCTCTGAAAACCTCCAGGCTATTCTAAATGAACTGAAGATCTAACCAGAAAAGGGAGGTCAAAGAAGGTGTACAACCCCTGATAAACAATGCTAAAAAGAAACTGGTAAGAGCAGATGAAAAGAAAGCTGAGGTACTCAACAATTTTTTGTCAGAATCTTCATTTCTCTCTTCGCACACCTCTTGAGAGGATGGACATATGGATGGGGACTCGGGTGACAAAGTCCATTGTAAAGGAAGATAAGGTTTGTGGTCATCTAAGGAACCTGACATAGATAAGTCTGTGAGACCCAATGAGATACATCCCAGAGTTCTCAGCTAAATGGCTGATGTCATTACCAAGTCACTCTCCATGGCAGTCAGGTGAGAAGTCCTTTGTGACTGGAAAAGGGGAAACATTTTGCCCATATTTAAAAAGGGTAAAAAGGAGTACCCTTGGAACTACTGACTTGTCAGGGTTACTTCTGTGCCTGGGAAGATCATGGAACACGCCCTCCCAGAAACT
>VZUA01098148.1:6946-36132 GCA_013401035.1 Horornis vulcanius | reverse complement strand
TAGGAATGAAATAGCCTTCCTTGAATATGTTTTGGTTTTGTTTTTTATTTTAAATCTGAATAGAGCACTGAAGTCTTGGCCTCGGCAAGTTCAATAAAGTGTTTAAATACTGAAACATTTTCACTCTTGGCTCATTACTTGGGGCTTTCAGCATTGTTTGAAAAGGAGCTATTTATGGGTTATCAAACAACTGTGCTGGGAGAAAGGAATTTAAAGAATGTCCTTGAGCCTTTGGAGAGCTTTGCAGAACAGGAACACAAAAACTTGTGCCAACCCTTAGTGCCTCCCCAGCCAGGGTGCCCTTTTGCACCCGCCTGCAGCCACAGTGGGATCCTCCCCACAATGACATGGGGACAGGGTTCAGGAATAGAATCACTATATCCCTTTAAAGATAGCTCAGGTGCTGTTCTTGAAGGATATTAGTTGGGATAGATTCTACATAGGACCAAAATAAAGAGTAGACATCCCACAAAAGAAAACTCTGATCAAAACAGAGCCCTGATATTATTTCTTCATACTGGGAAAATACGCAGTGATGTTTAAAGCATGTTAATGAAATATTTGTATGGATCTCTTTTAAATGCAGCATATTTTGTAGATGACAATGATAACAGGAAAACATGATAGAAAACTGACTCATTTCTCACCATTAACTTGAGTGATGGGCAGAAGGAAAGTGCCTCAGCCACAGTGCAGGCTCATATGCCTATCCTGACCCTCTTCTGGCTCCTGCTCTCTTTCCTGCCCCCTTGGGGGAATTTCATCAGGGAGACACAGATTTTGTCCCATCATCGTGGACAGGAGAGCAAGGATGCTCTGCCATTTTGAGAGATGGCTGCACGGACTCCTTGCAGAGCTCTGTTAGCAAATCTCAGGGACATGTCAAGTCCAGAAAACCACAGTCCCTACCTGCTAATACACCAAAGGGAAAACACTGAGAAAGAAGAGATGTATCTATTGAAAGAGCAGTACCAGACCACAAACTGCCATTCAGACAGGACATACACAGAGTACATTCCAGTGAAAAACCTTTTAACCCCCAGACACTGAGATTTTGCAATAAGTTCTCTAAGTTTTTCACAAAGGAAATGCTTTGCTATTTTGCCAAAGAAAAGGGGCTGGCATCTGGAAGGGATGACACCATCTGGGCTGTGGGACAGCAGGAGATGAGACTTAGTGACCTGGCTGGCTGTTCCAGGTCTCTGTTGTTCTCTGCCTTCAAGAACTTTCCCTCTCAGCTCTCCTAGTTACTCAGCATTTCTAAACTTGCTTATCCTCAAGTGGGTGTAAGTCCTACACTGTCTGTATAACTAGAAAAAGCATTATCCTCATCAAAATCAAGTAAATTAGTACATTGTTGCAGCACAGCAACCTAAACTCTGATTTAGACAGTTGATATTTGTGTTATCTTGGTGTTTTGTAGCTCAGTAGGAAACAGCTGCTGTCTAAAGCCCTCTCTATTGAACCCAGTATCTCATGCTTTAAATATGCTCAGCAGTGCCTGAGGGATGCACTTCCCACCTCAAACTCCTCTGTGCCCTGGATAATCACTTGTGGACTGCCAGGAAAAGCAATAGCTGCTGGCAGAAATCAGCTCACCAAACCCTACTGGGGTTGCAAATCCGAGGAGATACACGAGGGATATGTCAAGAGCTCTTCTTATGTCCTAAGTCATCTACTGATGAATTACAACAGAAGACCTTTATCCCATCTCCTGCCCAGCCAAAACCTGACACCGAGGAAGGGCTGTAAATCCAGTACATGAATTTTGAATTTGTTTTACCAGCAATGACACTCTCTCCTGAGTAGGATGTGACAAACTAGGAAAAGAATTTGAACTCCAACTGGCTTCTCATGAGCCAGGGAGACCATAGAGTCATAGCACAATTTGTGTTGGAAGGGACCCAAAGATGATCAAGTTCCAACCCCCCTGCTGTGGTGAGGGGCACCTTCCACAAAACCAGATTGCTCAGAGCCTCATTCAACTTGGCCTTGAACACTTCCAGGGATGGGGCATCCCATCTTCTCTAGGCAACCTCTTTGGTGCCTCTCAAATCTCACAAACAAGAATTTCTTTCTCCTATCTAATTTAGGTCTACTCTCTTTTAGTTTGAAGCCATTGCCCCTTGTCTTGTCACTACATGTCCTTGTAAAATTCTCTCTCCATCTTTCTTCTAGACTCCCTTCAGGTACTGGAAGGTCACAATGAGGTCACTCCAGAGCCTTCTCTTCTCTAGGCTGAACAATCCCAATTCTCCCAGCCTTTCCACATAGCAGAGGTGCTCCAGCCTTATGGTCAAGTGGTGGCCCTCATCTGGACTTGCTGCAACAGGTCAATGTCCTTCCTCTACTGGGAATTCCAGAGGTGGATTCAGTGCTCCAGATGGGTTGTCACAAGAACAGAGTAGAGGGGCAGAAACAACTGCCTCGGCCTGCTACCCACGCTGCTTTTGATACAGAAATGTACTGGAAGAATGCTGCCTGACTGAGGAAATAGGCAGGCTGTTTCTTTAAGGGCATAAAAAGATCATTGTCTGAAAGAACAGATCTCCTGACACTGTAGGGATGACATTTGCTGTATGACATTACATGAATTTTAAGATCGTTTAGAGTGAGGTCTCTGCTTGGGTTTTACACTTCCATGACACAATGAGGTATTTAAATGTGTAGAATCTGGCACTTAGGGACGTGCTTTAGTGCTGGGCTTGGCAGTGTTAGGTTTAACAGTTGGACCCAATGATCTTAAAGGTCTTTTCCAACCTGAATGATCCCATGATTCTATACTTGCTCATGTTGGACAGGAGGGGCACTGCCAGGGTCCCCACTGTGCACTCAGAGCTGACAACATTCATAGGCATTTTCCAGATTTCCTGCCTTAAAATAACCTGAATTTATCACCTGGCAAACTCGGCAGTCAGGTCTAGTTTTTATCTGTCACAGAGCAGACAGCAGTGGAAATGAAGGTTCATTACTCTCTCTCCAGGACCACGGCGCTGCCCGTTTCACCCACCGGCTGCCGACTGACAGACTGGTTTCTCTGTCTTCATAGCTGACAAGGGCTGTTGCAGACGCCACCTCACCACTGATCTGATTATGTCGAGATGAGGGAGGATGTGGTTTTGAAACCTTGAATGCCCTTCACTCTCCAACTGCTCTGCTGTGTGGCGGCCGCTATGCAGTGTGGGCTCTTCAGTTTTCTCCTGGATGAAATGATCTCATTAGGTGATTTCAAAGAGCTGGATGGAGCAGAGCCACCTGCTTTCTCAGAAGGAGAAACTCATCAGCTTTCCTGGAATTGATAAAGCATATGTGAAAGGGATGTCTGCATCCCATGAAAACCTTACTTTAAAGACACAGATCCAAGATTTCTCTGTTTGGAGAGCAATGAAACAGACCAACCCTTTGCCTCTTCTCCCTCCAATCCTTTCCCTCCCCTTTACCCAGGCTTTTTTGTTTACATTATACTTCCAAACAGCTTAGACATATTTATCAGTCACCAATATTTTTATTCTAGTACAATATGGATACACAGGAATAAACCCCCATGGGGGAAACCCCACTTCTGGAATAAGACGATTTTTGATTTCTAATCCACAGTGNTTTCAGGACTTTGCAGGAACACACACACACACACACACACAGAGACACACAAAAAAAAACCCCAAAAAACCAAAAAATACCCTTGATCCTGGAGTAAGACCATGTCTGGGGGTATATTACTAACATGGTTGTAATCACATGCAGTGCCATATCAACACATGCTGGTGCAGCTCTTCTACCAAAAAGAGCTGCTGCACGGTTAGAAGTGCTGCTCCTCAGACTCTAGCAGGGCAAATTCCTGTGCCAGCCTGTGGAGTGGAATGGGTATGGTACTTGAGGGATGCAGACTGGGCATCCACATTTCTGTCTGTCCATGGGCTGTGCAGAAGAACCTCTTCTGGGAACAGATGGAGGATTGGGACTAAATTGCCTCCGGTAAGAAAACCGATAGCTCTGATGGAGATTTTTCTAATGGGAGTATCTACTGCTCCAAAGTGGGGTGATATTAGCAGCTCATTTCATGCAGATCATAACACAGCTACCTAATCTGCCTTTAAATGATGGCTTGCTTGGTTTTGTGTTGCAGTACCATTTCCCAATTCTCTTTCTGTCCTGTAAAACAAGCAGTATTAGAGACATAACCGAAGCTACCAATTGTGGGGTGGCCTGTTATCTTTTTGATAAACACCATAGACTATTTGCTCAGCTTACAACTGACATTTTTTCATTGCAATCCTTTTGAACATCACCTGTATTCTGGAAAGCTTTCTGCAGTGTGTGCACATCAGTAGCTGAAAGGTAGAAGGCAGCATTCAGTTTTCCTGATGATGCAGAGGGCATACAGAATCTGCTGCTCTCCTCTTGTGCTGCTGGCTTTGTGGTGCTGGCAGATCAAGGTTTTTTGGGTAGCAAATGTGGCTGGTAAATCAGGAGAGATCATGTAAGTGTGGAATGAAAGTGCTATTCTATGAGGTTTTTTTATCTTAATGGAATTTTTAAAATTACTGCTGGTTTAATCTTCTATATTGCTTTTGCTCAAAAGCTGAGGGGTTGCTAGTTAGATTATGGAAAACATGCACTCTCATGAGATGGTTTTCTGAGACATTCTCAGAGCTATAAGAGAAAAATACCCTTTTCTCTCAGCATCACAAGTATAGTCTGCTGTCTTCTCCTGTGATCTTCAGAATGGTAACTATTTAATTATTGATACTTACAACAGGGCAGTAGTTAAATGTCGCTGCTGTTCTGAAGGTAATCTTTATATGCCTACATTCAGCTAGAAAAATATTTGTATTATGATGAGTCACAGGAACTGATTTAAAATGCTGCATGTAAACATCTATACAACCTCTATCTGCAGCCTGAAATTCTTGGCGTAAGCAGTGGGTTGCTGACTGAAGTCTGCAGGGTTTAATCTGACTGTTGTTTCCCTTTGCTGACACACAGGGAACTGTGTGCTCGCTCCTGTCTCTCCTTGTTCGGCAGTGACCGTGCCTGGATTGGTGCAGCGGGGGAGCCGAGGCCCCTCAGTAGCACCCCTGCAGCACCCCTGCAGCCAAACCCTCCTGCTGCCTTCACCAGATGCATGAGACACTGCCTCAGGGCGGCTAAACCCACTTTGCTTTCCTGCCTTTAGATTTTGGCGTTGCTTCCCTGAGGGATTTGCTTGCAGAAAAGCTCTCTGCAGTGACAGGAAAGGCACTGCTTTCATCCTGAAAGGCATCCCCAGCCCTGGCCTTTGCTGCGGGGATTTCTGTGGGTGCTTGAACTTCCTCTATCATATGCATTAGCAGCAGTGCTGGAGAACAGTAGCTGAAGGCACCAAGAACAGCCGTGTTGCTGGATGGGGCACACCTCTGAGGAAACACCAATGAGAGCAGCTCCGGCAGTGCCTCTCTTGAGTACCAGGCAGCTCCAGCAGCAGGCGCTGGGGTGAGGATGCTTTTGTCCTCCCTTCTGCTGAAAGCACTCCGGCTCCGGCTGCCGATAGCTGACATTCCTCCAGCTGACATTCCTTCTCCCTTCCCATCCAGCTGGATGGTAGCTTTAGCTTTCAGTAAAAATCAGACCAAGGGACCCATTAAACAATCTCACATTAGGGCTTAGCAGTCTGGGTAGTCCCTCGCAGGCAGGTTAGTCATGCCAGGATTTTACACTGGTTAATGGATGGGGACCCACTCCCTAAACGTGCCCTGGGTACCAGTGCACAGTGGTTCACGCTCTGGAAAAAGTGAGCTGCTGTTCAGAGCCTGGTGACCTCTGATGGTCTACTGCTCTGGGGACAGGCTGATGAGGATTAATTGATTCATCTGGGGCCACCAGCTTTCTCAGCTGCTTGCCACTCCCAGAGAAATGGTATTTTCCTTCATCAGACTTGATTAATTGTAAGCCTTTAAAAATGGCACTTCCAAAATAGAGGGACCTGCTGAGTGAGTTATTAGTCATCCTTATCTGGGAGGGAAGCGACGGTTGCTGTAACAGCTTCTTTATCTCTGCAGCACCATGTTCTCCAGAGAGGGGGCTGTGGGACACCAGGTGCAGGGAGCTGCCAGACACCTTCCTTCAAGGGGAGCAAAGGGTAGAACAATGTGTTTCTGAAGGGCTATCTCTGCACTCTCCAAATCATAGCTTTGTTTTTAAAAGCTGCTTATTTTTAACAGGTTGTAACTAACAAAGCCACCTGTATTTTTCTGTTGATGTCTGACACAGGTTGGGTTTGGGGTTTTTTTATGCAAATAGAGGAAGCTCAGTGGATGGATGATCCAACTCTGTGTCTCAGAGCTTGCAGCAGACTCCGAATGTCTGACTGGGAATATTCTCACTCTGCAGAAGTGTGATCTTCTGTTTGCAGGCACAACGGATCCCAGAACATATTTTGAATAATGGTTGAATTCACTTCTGTACGTCCTCTGATGCCCTTCCTCTTGGGTTTAAAATGGTTTCTCACATACTTTCCAAGCTTAACTGTGTTGTGACTCCTTTTCTGTGTTGATGAAGAAGTCTCCAGAAAGCATATTGAGCATGTTATATATTGCACTTACACATATGTGCAGTCCACTGCTGTGGAATGGCTAGGGCTGTACCAGACTGGTCTTGTCCTAAATGGGAACGTGAGAGCATCACTGTGTCTTCTTTCTTTAATCCCCATATGTCTTGAGAAAGCAGAAAACAGCCTTTTTCTTAACCTCTCTTAGCTATGCCCCCTCACCCTCTCCCTCTCACAGCAGCCCAAAGAACCCCTGGAGAACACTGCCCACCACAGCCATTCAGTGTAACTGGTGGATGTCTTCAATTGAAGTTTTGAGTTTGGTCTGTGATTCAGAGGTTCACTCATTGACATTTCCTATCAATTAGCAAAATACTTGTTCTCCAGAAAAACTGGCAGTGATCTGCCTGTCTGAAGTAACTGAATTGCTGTCAAACTGTCCATCCTGCCCCCTCTTTGCATAATGTGAGACAGAGCCTGTTTAATACAGCAGGATTGCCTATGAAATGACATTTGGCTTTTGCCTTGACAGAGGTTTGACAGCATCTCACCACCTTTCCCATTATTTTCCCATTACAAGTTTTATCCCTAATGAGGCTGAGAACAGGGGCTGCTCTGCTCTTCTCACAGAGATTGTCACAAATTAATTTACCTACAGTTTCTTGGAAAGACCCATCAGCACCCAGTTTACTGATTAGACCCTGGCAGTCTAATCAGCAAATTGCTCTGGTGCAGCAGAGAGATGTGTCTCTGCCAAGCCTTGGCTTCTGCAGGTTGAGGAGCTGCTCTGCTGTTTTCATTAGCTGTGATATCCACATAGGCATTAATAGGTCAGGTTTTGCTCCTTATCAGTGACCTTCAGTCCTGTTGTTAGGACATTTCTGTGATAAAGGAGTGCACCTCCCAGGTTGATAACATGGTTTGTTTTTCATGAGACATGTATTTGCATACCAAATACACACTATTACCAGAAAAAAAAATAATTTAAAATTTAGTATCTCTCTAGTGTTTAAAGCATTCCAGGCAAACTCTGTATCAAAAAAAGATTCACAATTTCTGTTTCAGAAATTTTCTGTTTTCTTTTTCCATCAGCAGAATTGATCTCATCTGGGCACACAGAGGGGATGATGTCATTGTCAGGGGCTGAGGTTAACATAAGGTTACTAAGGCTCTCATCCTGTATGCTCATTTTCCACTGAAAGAAAAACAGAAAAAAACACATTAAATCATTTTAGAAGTCAGAGTATCTAATCCAATCCCTTCAAGCCTCTCAATACAAGAAAAACATTGAAGTGCTGGAGGGAGTCCAGAGAACAGCAAAAAAGCTTGTGAAGGGTCTGGAGCACAAGTTGGATCAGGAGCAGCTGAGGGAGATGGGGGCGTTCAGCCTGGAGAGAAGGAGGCTCAAGGAGGACCTTACTATTCTCTACAAGTAACTGGAAGGGGGTTGAAGCAAGTTGGGAACTGGTGTCTTCTCCCAAGTAACAAGAAGAAAAATATTCAAGTTATTCTAGGGAAGGTTCAGACTGGATATTAAGAAAAAATTTCTTCATCAAAAGGGCTGTCAAGCACTGGAACAGGCCACCCAGGAAGGCCATGGAGTTACCATCCCTGGAAGCATTTAAATTGCATGTAGATTGCTTAGAGACACAGTTGACCAGTGACTTTGGCAGTGCTGGGTTACTGGTTGGACTCGATGAAGCTGAAGGTCTCTGCCAACCTAAACAATTCTATGATTCTATGAAAAGTTTTCTCATTCAGAATACACCACCTACTTATTGATCATGCTACAGAGTTTGTAATTTTCCATACATTGCAAAGGGTTGTGAATAACTGATGATGTAATAAATTTTGCTTCAGCACATGCTTCTGCTTAAAGTCATATATGAAAATGCTCAGTTTCCATTATGGTTTACAAAACAAGACAAAATATCCAATGGAAAATTTAGATCACTTTGCTCAGAATTTAGCTAGGTTAAGAGGCTGCTGAAAAAGTACCTTTTTCATTTATTCACGTATAAATTCAGAGAGATTTCCCTTTTAATGATAGACTAGATATGTGTCATCACAGTGACAGCTAGCTAAGTCCCCTGGCTGATACAATGCTGTTTGTCAAACAAATGGCAAGGAGAGCAGGTTGCAGGAGCCTCTCCGCCAACGAGGTGCCTCCTGCCAGCACTGTAGGTGGCTGACGGACAGCTCCTTCCAAACAGGGACAGTTATATAATAATAACTCCACTCTGTGTCAGTGGTGATGCTAATGTATGCAAATACTGCTATAATGAATCCAATTAGATCTCTCTGTACACAGAAATATGCCGGACTACCGGTATCTAGTATCATGATAAGGAGAGAGAAGAGGAATTCAGCCTTGGAGACATCATCCCTGTCTCTGCTCCTGGAGCTGCTCTGCACCGGGCTGGGGTCCTGGTACACAGCAAAACTCCCAGCTCCTGCTGAGTCCTGGTGGCTGCTGAAGCTGCCTGGAAAAAGAGGCACCGCAGCTGAGAGGATGCAGAGGCTGGCATTGCTCACTTTACCAGGCTGCAGTAGGTTCAGAGGTACAGCTGGTCAAGACCAATAGAAAAACAGTGACCTGTGGAGCCTGATCACCCCCTTTATATTTTCAGGAGCTCATATTCACTTCTGTTACAGAATCATAGAAGAGCCCATGCTGGAAGCAGCCACAAAGGTCTTCTAGTCCAACCTCTTATGGGAAAAGGAACCCTATCTAGCACCCTGGGACTGGCCCAACTTCAAAACCCCAGTGATGGGGATTATACCATATTCTTTGGGAAGGTTGTTCCACTGTAAAAAATGTTTTTATTCTATCATGGTTAGGTTATTGCTTTCTCTTGGTTTCATGACAAATCTCTTCGAGTGTTTTCAGCATAGTGAACAGACTCTGGTGTGCCAGAAGGCTGGAGGGGAAGCTGCTGGCTCAGTATTCATGAATGAGACACTTCCAGACTTCATGAAAGAGAGGTTGTTATTTATTAAGGAAATTTTTCTTTAGGGCCTCCTGTATACTTACTATGTTCTGGTTCCTGCTGATCAATCTTTCTGTTGTCTCAATTAATCAACTGATCTTTTGAAGAGTTTTAATCAGCTTCAATGTTGCTAGGAACCAGGCCCACTTCAAGAGAAGGAAACATGACTGTCAGCAGCAGACAGGACACACAGCTGCTCATTGGGCCTGAGGCTGGATGCTTGGGATGGTGTAAAGGCAGATTCTGGGAGAAGAAAAGAAGATGCTGGGAAAGACAAGAAAAGTAAAAAGGACAGGTAAAATCCCATGAGGCCATTGCTGTGAGCTGTGAATGTGGACAAGGCACTGGCACCATGAGCATGGCAACACGCAGGTGGCCAGAGCGGTGTCCAGTGGGAATATCCACTGCTTGGATTTTTAGGTCACGCAGTGAAAAGTGAGTAAACACTGCATCAACTTCATTTATCTGTATTTATACCGTTGGCCCTGATCCCTAGGGGACAGATTGACTTAAAATCACAAGATTTTTCTATGTAATATATTTGTATTCTTTTTCATTTTTTGTTTTGCAAGCTGTGGATTCACCCAAATTCATATGTTAATATTTTTCCCTTGAGATGACAGGAACCACATTGACATGAGTTTGTCCAGCTGTTCAAAATTCAGTGAACCTCTGGGCATTCTTTCAGAGGGACAGAACATGCTGCTGCAGTCATCTGGGCAGGGCAGCTGGCTCAGACGTGGCAGTCAGCAAGCTGTGGCCATGCTGTGGCACACAGCTGCAGACAGGCCAAAGCACTTGTGGGGCACTCAACTTTAAGCAGCCTGTGCCCCTTTAGATGGGTTCATGTCAAACTCCTGATCCCTGTCCTCCCAACACAGACATCAGGCCTAAACACCTACTAGTTTCCCTGCTCAAATGGAGCACAAACGGATCAGGTTACCCAGGTTCAAGCTGCACCATACTGCTGGAAACATTTGCTTTGATCCCCATAGGTGCAGGGTTTCTGCAGCGCTTCCCAGGGCATGCTGGAACAGTTCCCCTGCACTCCCGCACCCACTGGAGGTTCACACCCCATCTAGTGGTCCTCTCCTAGCACCTCTACTGATGCTGACCTGATGGCTGCATTTCACAATGAGATTTGCCTTCTTTCCACTGGCAGGCCAGCTCCAGCCTGTTGTCCACCTGGTCTGGCTGCAGCTTTCCAAGGCACAAACTGTCTGCCTCACACATCTCATGGCACATCTCTCCCCAGAACTTTAACTACTGGGTGGAAAAGTTTGTCTTACAGGGTCAATGGATTTCCATACCTGGCTGCTGGGTACCAGCCAGGAAGGTGAAGTGGCTTCTTTTCACCATCTTGAGTAAAAAATGCCCTTTCCAGGGCTTAATCCCCACTACCAGCCACCAGTGACGATGAACACTGGTCACCATTAGCACTGCTCCCCCACCATCGCTGGCAGCTGTGCTGAAGTCTGCTCTAAAGCCACATCTTTCTGCCTTCAGCCTGGTACCAGAGTTGCACTGCAGATTTTTACCCTGATGAGAGCAGAAAACTGATCAGCCACGAGGTGCAGGCAATGATCATCCCTTCTACAATCCAGTTCCTTCCCAATACATTCTTTTATGAATTTTCATATTCCTACAATGCATTTTTCTAATGGCTTAATTATATTATCTGTATACTAAATATGCGCTGAGTGGGATCTTATTGTTTGCAGCTGTTGATCTGTACACACGAGCTGGAAGGAAGGGAGTCTAGGAATGCTCTCCACAGAAATGTTGCACTCACAGTTGTGGATGGAAAAGAGTACAAAAAGGACAATCTGCTACTGCTAAAGCAAAAGGATTTCTATAAGGCTTCAGTACTAAACTGATAACAGGCCCAGGAGTGAGAATTACAGCTGGAAGTTCTGAGCCCTTCCTTCAAGATCACTCACTGATAGAGGCCAGTTCTCTGGCAGGGGAGAATTCTTACTTGAATTTACCTTTGGAGCTCTAAGGAAGCTCTAAGGAAGCTCCAAAGCCATTTGCTGATAGGAATCTTCACTTGAACATGAGCTAAGATATGGGTTGATTCCTTCCTTTAATAACTTACCTCTGATATGAAATTATCTCCCTTTTTAAGGCCAGCTGATATCCCTCCTTGCTGTTAGCAGTCCAGCTTCTTTCTGTTAATCCAGCAGATAGGACGTCATGGCTTACCACTCACATCTGATACTCTTTGCCTCTAATGCTTTCCTGTTAATTTATTTTCCACTAACATTAATTAGAATGATCAAAGTCAGGCTGAGGCTTGTGGTATCACTCACTCATTCTTATACCTCTCCTACTCTAAACTGCATCAAGAGTCTTACTACGATTCAGCATACCAAGGCCCACAATAATATTGAATATTGAAATATATTGGATAATTAATATTATTC
Organism: Horornis vulcanius; assembly: GCA_013401035.1. Taxonomy (NCBI): domain Eukaryota; kingdom Metazoa; phylum Chordata; class Aves; order Passeriformes; family Scotocercidae; genus Horornis; species Horornis vulcanius. Next base: position 24,190 of record VZUA01098148.1, on the reverse strand, counting down.
ATTACCAATATCATCATTATAGATATTAATATTATCAATATTAATATTATCATGCTGCATGTCTTTTAATGCCATATGTAACTGATGACTTACCTGCCCCATGCTCAAGCACACCACTGCTTCAGTGGTGCACATGAACAATAAAGCTTCACATCTTTAGGGCTTTGAGTGTTCTTTCACCTTTGCCTATCATGTAACCCTTGATCAAGGCCACCAGATGTTTCAAGTCATCACAGTGTTGAGTAGACACTAGCTGGTTTTACTCACCTGGCCACATTCTCTGCTGAAGAAGGTTTCCTTTTGAGTAGGAGGTACATAAAGCTTTAGCAAATCTTGGAATTTGCCTTTTGTCATTAACATTGGCATCTGCTCCCCAGCAGAATGGGAAAGACAGTGGCAAGAAAGGCATATTAGCCTCACAAACTGAAGTTTGTGATTTAATATGTAGTTGCCACTGCATACTGAGGGTTTGTAATAGAACTTTTTTATTGAGATTCATGAATTGCTGATAGACAGAGTTCCAAAACTATTCCACTTACCAGCATAAATGAATGACAAGGTACACAGTTGGTATAAAAATCCTTCTTACATCCTTTTTATCAGGTTTGGCTACATGATTCTGCCCATTTTCCACAGAAAATCAATAGCAATAAATAGCTGTCACATTAGGGCCATCACAGTGTCACTAATTCAGATTTTTTCCAGGGCCAAAACATTGGCTGGCCTAGTTTTTCTTTGACAGAGACCATCTAGGGATCTAGACATACCAGAAATGAGAAAATTGTTAAATTTCTTTTGAAAGATTACTTTTGAAAGATTTCTTCAAAAGAAGTCACAGCCTTCTTTCTGAGGAGCTGGGCTAATCTTCCAGAGACCACAGTTCAGCAACTGTTTCTATGCGGAAATAATATTCTGTCTGGAGTCTGGCATTTCAATTATCTTGAGTTTTTCCAAGAAAATTGATGATAAAATTAAATAAATTAATTTTCTTATTTTATCTATTAAATATTCACTCAGGCTCCACAGCTAGGCCATCTTATAAGCTAAAAAACACCAAAACAAGCCTTTCTTCTCTGTGCCCAGCTGGGCTGCATGGAAAAGCCTCCAGGTAGGACTGTGCATCTTGAGCTTTTCAGTTATTCCTGTTCCTTGGTGGGGAATTACCTCCCTTTGGGCCCCAGTGCTGTGGAAGCACTGTGTTCTGGCACCGAGCTCCTTCAGTGCCTCCTTTCCCAGGTCCACGGTGTCTGTCCTGGAGAAGGTTGCTGTGCAGAGGTGGTTGATCCATGAGGTATCTGCAGCACCCCGGTATCGCCTCCCTCGCTGTCAGCAGCTGCCATCAAGGCAGGATTTGACTTTATTTCAGTGGTGCCCTGGGAGGGATCAGCAAAGGGCCTGTTCTGAGCAGGAGCGACCTGCCGTGGCTCCATTGACCTGACCCAGACCTGCAAAGTGTTCTGGCTCAGAGACCTGAGAGGTTTTGTGTGGAGACGAGGAGATAACAAAGCCAAGCAGCTGAGAAGGAAACTATTTTCCAGAAGGAGCTGTTGTCAATTAAATTCAGATTTAAGAATAAAACCAACAAGTAATTACAATTGTTTTGAAAAGGCTCTTTTTCAAAATGATATTGCAGTTTTTAATGTGGGTGATTTAAAAGCTTTCTGGAAGGCTGCACAAGGCTGCACCAAGGGGTTTGTAATGAGTGGTTCTCCTGGGAGGGTCAGCCATGTCGTCACAGAGATCAGCTTGCTTCTAAGTGCCATTGACTCAAAGCTCAGTCTCTACCTGGTCCTGAAGACCACATTAGAGAGGTCAATGTTGAAAGATCTACAATAAAAAAACCCACATATTATTGTTTGTTTTTTTTTTTTTAAATGCTGCTGCCTTTCTTAGAGAGCTGGCAGCAGGCAGAAGATGCAATAGGCCTTTGGCCAAGGTCATCCAGAAAAGCATCCTGACAGCAGACTGGGCAAAAGAATCATGCCTTGCCACCTCAGTCTCATCCCTGCAAGTGCCCTCAACTTTCACAGGGCAGGAGACCTCAGACTATACCAACTGTCTGAATTTCACTGACACAACGAACCTCAGCACCCTAACTCCAAGTGTGCAAACCTTTTCTCCTTTTCCTGTTCTTTTTTTGTATAGGCAGAACAGCACTACAGGGTAGTTTTGATTGTGTTTATTTCACTCCATTTGATCCCTGTAAGTTCTATTTTATATCCCTCAAGTAAAACACTGCTCCATCGTAAGGCAAGAACAGCTTTTTGTCATTTATCACCTTGCCCTTTTATAAACAGACTGTGTTAGTGCTAAGTAGAATAGGAACAGCTCAGAAGAAACATCTATTTTCATGAGGGATGAGTCTAAGATTCTTCTATCCAGGGTCATTGGAAAACCCAAGAGTCCCTGCCTCAGTGCAGAGATGTGCTATGTGCACATTTAATCCCTCAGCGCTTCCAACTTGTGCTGCCTGTCAGTGATGTTGATGCTCCCAACCTTCCCATGAGTGTGCAAACTGCTCAAGCTATTAAATAACTGCGGTATTTCCACTCCATACTGACTTGTATCTGTGGTGACAGGAATATTTCCTATAAGTCTGTGATATATTTTTTCATCTGTGGGTCAAGGGCAGAGGTTTCAAACTGACTCTGGCTACTGATAAAGAAGGGCTCCCACAGACACTGCCTTCTCCTTTTCCACAGCAGCTCATAAGCAGAAATTACATAAACCAAAGAGATCTCCTAGGAGAATGAATGCAGGAATACCTCACTTTGCTGTTTGCTTCTCCAGCTCCAGTCCATAGTTACTTTTTTAAGGGATATGGACTCTGCAGAAAAGTTTTGGTGTGTATGACTTCTGCAAGGACAACAGAAGTGGAGGAGACTGAAGCTCCCTGGAATAGGTTATGGAGAAGCAGGACACCTGTGTAGCTGTCCCTCGGTTGCACTGCTCTTCTCATTGCTGTGCAGATGCTACAGGATATTGGTGGTGGCCTTGTTTGCCTTGTTCCTGCCTTCTCCTTGGGAAGAAAAGAGACAAGACCTGTTTATATGGAGCATGAAGAAAGAATAGGATGTTGTGAAGAGAAACTCACTGACTGAACAGGAGTAACCAGAGGTGGAAAGTCATTACACTTTAAAGACCAGGCAGTAATTTGTAAAGCATCTGTGTAATCCTTCAGTGCCAAGGTGCCAAGCAAATGGGTCAAGAGTAGAGGTGGTGAAAAAAATTAGGAAGGCAAGACACCTCATTTTGATAATCTCATTTAATAACAATAACAACCTCCATTTCACCCTAAGATCTCTAAGGCTAATCCAGCAGTTTTATTTCTGAGTACGATTTTTAAAATCTCTTCAACTAATTCACTGCCTTCTATTTGGGGAAAAGCCTTGAGAGGTGCTGCTAATGAAGACAAATGAAGGAAAAGGAACTTGACCCCCCAGAGTATGAAATTTTGCTCATTAACTTGCGCTTCCAGTTGGCTGACTGATATTATTTGGATGTAGGTGGGGTAATTAATGACAGGAAGTAATGCAGCAGGATATGAGTTGTGCAGAATGCACCTCGGTAAATCTACCTTTTATTATGTCTTGCCCTATTTATGTGCACATTATTAATACACATTATGTGTATTTGCTATGCCACTGCCTGATGTAGTTACCACCTTCATTTGGAATTTCCTTAACTTAATAGTTTTCTTCATTCTTTTATGCTATTTTGGGAATTTTTTTGTTTATGTTTATCTAAGTAACAATTTCCTTGTCTGTTTTTAGTAGAATGAGGATGCATTTTCATGGTCATATGGAACATTTCAGCATGTGAAACACTTCTCACAATAGGAATTGCCATTAAGATGAACTATACTTCCTTCCTTCTTCACTGGACAGGCTATTGGGATTGCCAGTAAATTAATGGTCACAAATCTCCCATGTACTCTCACTCACATTATTTCTCTACCCCAGAAGGAAATGAGCTAAATATGAAATATTTTACATTTTTGAGGTGGGTGGAGGGTGAAAGAACTCTTTTTAACTGAGAGTTCTCCTGGGATGGAAATTGTCTTATGGTTAAAGCCAAAGGATTTTAAACCTCTAAAATACCACAGTGCTTTTGATTTAGCTCCTTGATGCATGAACAGTATATATCACCAAAGGAAAAGATGAGCTTAGAACAGTGAATGATGTGAAATGACCTCTGGTAAGGTTCTCTAAGCATTTATGCATGTGAATAATTTTACATAAACTTACTGGGTTGATAAGAGAATCTACCCCAAAAAAGTTATTGACATTAATCTTTGTCTGAATAATCAGGCTGTTGCTGTGAGTATTTTTACCCAGGTTTCTCAAATTATACTGTGTTTTGTACGTTTGTCTGTCCACCTGTCTTTTACCACCCCAAACTGCTTTGAGTCCTTTGACATAAACCTGGTAACTTGAGGTTATACAATGAAATCTTTTACATAACAAATAACTCATAAAACTGAAGAAAAAAAAATTGAACAAAAAATAACATTCTTTTATGCAAGATGCAAAGCAGAAGATGGAAGAAAGTGCCAGGACAGATTAAGAATCTGAAATTCAGAATTAGCGGCTGTGAAAGTGGAGCTCCTATGGTTATTCAGCACATACGAGCACAGATTCTTACGAGGCAGACAAAATGGGAGTTACATCTTGGGGCTACACGGCAATTGTTTGTGTCTACCTCTCTGGATCAAGAGGACTGAGACTGCTTATCTGCGAGTTGAAGAGGGAAAAATGACCTCATGCGTCCTGCAAGGAAGAACATTCAGATGAGCAATTGTCAGACAATAGCTGACGCTCTGGAATTTCCTCTAGTAACAATAACCTGATTGCTTGCGTATTCTCACAGATCCTGAAAAGAGAGGCCCAGAGAATCAGGTACTCCAACACAGACTTTGATAGTCTCCATGATTTTATTTAGGATACATTGAGATAAGAAGTTGGAAGTGGTGTTATACAATTGCATTCCTACTGTGACTGTGTGGTTTGGGTCTGTGTTGCTTTTAGATTACAGAAGTGTCTTTCTCCATGCCAGACGTACCATGGTCCATCCTGCTTAAAACATGGACATCTGGATGTTCATGGATGATGAGCATCATCCCAAACATAAAACTGAGATCTTCCCTCCTGAAGACACCCGGTGTTGGCTGCAGGGTCTTTGCTATATACACAATGATGTATACTTATTAGTGTCCTGTACCTAAGTGTGTCATTTGCTTGTCATTTTGGATCACTATGCAGTGAAGGTAGTGCAAAGTTTGCATTTCACCCAGAACTGTCTGCATTCCTCACTTTTTATGAATGAAACACATTAGGAAGAAAAATCTCTCTTTAAAATTACTTTTTAAAGTAATGTAACATGCTTGGAATGGTTCAGGTATAGGCTCAGTAAGTGATCTTTAAGTGATCTTGTTCTTTAGTATGCTTCAAAGAGCTAATTGCAGCTTTAAAGTTCATAATAAAATACCCTAATAATGAATATGAATCCATGTGGGTTATTTTTATGAGATAGTAACAATCTGAAATGAAAGTTCATTTTTCTGGAAATATGTAACATAGCCAAGAGAAAGAAAAGCTCTCACCCTCTCCAGTGAGAACTGCAGAAAGGAAAAAGCAGGCTTCTATCATTCAGAATTTACTGAAAACATGTTGAATGTTTATTTGAAACGAGAGGAATGGCCAGCCAGCTGGCAGCCTTCTGAAAGTCTGTGTGTCTTCTCTCAGCAGATGGTGCACACAGAACCCAAACACAAAGCCTCCTCCTTTTGTCTGAGGTGCTTAAAACGTGCTTCAAGGCAGAATTGTGGGCTGCTGTGCCACCACTGCTGCTGTCTGCAGGGGACTAGTGAGGGTAGGAAGCATTTTAAGATGAGTAAAATACATTTAGTGTAAAGCATTTTTTTTTTTTGTTTTCCTTTTGAAATAAGCTTAAAGTCGATCTTTTTGACCCAGAACAAAAAACCCCCCAAAAACAAAAAAAACCACCCCCCCTCCAAAAAAAACCACAAAAACCCAAAAAAAACCCCAACCAAAAAAACCTTATTAATCCCTCTGTAATACTAGCAATCAATTGCATGGACTTTGTTGTCTCTTCCAGTCTTTCCTGCTCTCCTCCATTTCCCTAGAACACCCATCTTTGCCCTTCCCCACAACTGCTCTGCTGTGATCTGCCCACATCTCCTTTGAATCAGAACTTTCACTTTTTCTCCATTTCTTCTCTAATGATCATTTATGAAGTAAATTATGCACATTACGGATTGTATGAAAATAATAAATGTTCTTGCATAATTACTATAGTAAACTGTCTGAGTAATAAACTCAGAAAATTACAGGGAAAATGCCAAAACATTTCATTGTATAAGTGCCACAACCTGCGAGCATGAAGTGCCCATGACTAATAATCGGTCTCATTAACTAATCCGGTGGTGGATGTAAAGACAATAATTAATTCTGTGGCATTTCTGACTTTTCAGTCAGAGATGGTGAAACCATCGTTGGCAATTGGTCACTTTGAGGGGTGGGATTAGCTGCGGCCAGTTTTCCTAGCAAGAAAACAGGCGTAACGAAGCTGACCTTGGAGCTCGGCAGCGGCGGGGCCGGCCCGGGGCGGGCGGGGCTCCCCCCGCGCAGCGCCCGCGTCCAGCGGGAGGAGGGCCCGGAGCTCCCCCTAATGTTGTTTCCATATCCTACAGCCCGGGCTCTGCCCGCGGCCCCCGCCTCTCGGGAGGGATGCTCAGGGCACTGAACACAACCAGGAGCCCTTCCTGGCCCGCCCCAAAGGTGTTTGCTGGCTCCGCTCTTAAGATTGGGCCATGTTATCACAGAATCATGGAATGGTTTATGTTGGAAGGCACCTTCCAAAGGCCATCTAATCCAACCCCCCTGCCATGGGCAGGGACACCTTCATCTACATCAGGTTTCTCAGAACCCCATCCAGCTTGATCTTGAACACTTCCAGAGATTTTTCTCTCTGGGAAAATAATTATTAATTAATTAATTAACTATTCTTGATGTTAAGCCTCCTTGGAAAAGCTCTTCATAGCCAAGCACGTTGCTAACACTAAAGCAGAAACAAAGTGAAAACTAAATTTCTAGTTTAAGGATTAAACACAAACTCCACTCACTGACATGTCAGAGGATTGACTTTTACTGCTGTGGGAATCAACACATTCTGAACCCTGCCATCAGGATAGTCTTTTATCCACCAAAACTATTGAGAGGAGGGGAACAGATGAGTTTTAGAAAGACTTATTTGACCTTGTGAGATTAAAGAGTAAAACTTACAGATGAAGGAATATTGAGTGCAAGAAATAGTGTTGCTCATTCTCTTGGATTTATCTATCACAAAAGTAGTATTTCAGATTTTATGGTTCTCTCAGAGTAATGTCTAAACTCATTTTAAGAAGTGGAAAATATACTCTCTGTGTGTTTGTGGATGGACATCCACCTCCAATAGCCCTTACCTATCACTCAGAGAAAATTCTCACCATTTATTTTACTGTGTTGCCCTTCAGGCTATCCTCATTTTCTACAGTACCATCAGGACCCACAAAGTTATTGTCGGGAAATTACAGGTTTAACATTAGCTGCAACCTTTGTCACAACAAAAAGTTAGACAGGACTCTCAGAAAAATCTACCATAGGCAGCCAGCACCTCATTAGAGGAAAAATCTGTCCAAATGTGGATTTTTTTATGAACAGTTTGAGCACTTTGCCCTGAGGATATATGCAAAAGGTGTGAATAAATCAAGGGGTAAAATAACTGCTATAAAATCTTTTCTTGAAAACATTACACCAGGGATCCCAGATATTACTTTTCCCTATGCTTATACTTTTCATCCATCAGAGTTTTTCAATGTGATCTAATTCTGCAAATCCTGAAAGGTCAGGTTGTAGGTGGATTTATATACTTCTGTTATTTCAAATAGAAATACAGCACTGAACTTTGTATGTTTGGCCCTTTATATGTCTTCAGAAAATTCTAGAAATGAAATACTGATGGATAACACAAATCCTATAACTAACCCCTGCCATTTTAGGGAGAAAGAAAACTGCTAGTGAAAATTAAATGAGCTTCTCAGCAGTGAAGCCTTCCAGACTAGAGGAATTGACAGTGAAACCAAGGGTGCCCTCAGCCCAAAGTCATTGCTAAGAGAATTAGGAGTTAGGAGAAAAGGGTGCCAAAAGGGTGGCTGAGGAGTGAAGGAAGCATGTGCTACATGATATAAGAATTATTCCAATTGCTTCAAATGATTTTAACAACATTCAGACTTAAGTTTAGTTCATATATACAAACCACAGATCTGAACACTGAGACCTCCTCTCCTCTGATACAGAAGAATATAAGCATAACATTTCCTGGAGAATGGGAAGACTAACAGAGAGGAAAAGGCTTCTCTTCATGAAAGCAGTCTTTGTGTGCTGGAAGGAGTAATCTGGCAGGGAGAGAGATCCTGCGGGACCTGATGAGAGAACACAAGAGTGGTCAGAGCATTAGAAAATACAAACAAAGAACAAAAAGATTGAAGTCCCTCTGGTAGCTCAATCCAGAGAAGAGAAATCTGAAAGTGGATGTGTGCAAAATCTAAATGGTACCTGCAAAGAGGAAGGAAAGAATAGTTCACCATATTCACTGTGTTAGCACAAGAAAAATAGACTGACATTGCCACAGGGATAAGCAAGAATGGGGAGCAAGGTTACTGGGGCAGGCATCTGGTTGCTAGAGAAGGTTATGGAAACTCCATCACTAAGGATTTTTGAGAAATTATTTAATCCTAGAACAAGAAATATGCTTTTAGTTTCATTTTAGTGGCAAGAGTGACTGAGAACAGTGGGGCAAAGCTTTAGGAGAGTAACCCTTTTCAAAACTGACCTAGAGGTACAGACATGGAAAAAGAGAGAAACTGAGGGCCAAAACTCTGAACTAGACAGAATTGATTGGCACTAACACCAAGGATGAATAAGAACTCTGAGGGCATAAACCTTTCTCCAGTGCTCTAACTCATCAGGATCTGGAGAGCTGTGTGCTAAATTTAACAGTGTTTGCAATCTGGTATTCTCTAAAAGAAAACATTGAAAGAAAATTTCCTATGGAACAGAACTAGCTAACAAGGCCCTTCTGCCTCTGGGATAAAAAGGAAGGGAGTCACAGTACAGAGCAGATAAAAAATGATGTGGGGAAAGCCATGAAAGGCACCAGGAAACATAGCTAAAAACTAGACTATGCAAATGCAGACAAGATATAAAGTGAGAACCTGGGGCACAAGAGATGACAGGTGTTGCACTGAGATTAACAGTTCCTGCAAAGATTAAGAGTAGCCACTGCCTCTGAAAAAGAAGGGAAAAACTCCAAAGCTTGCAAAGCTGCAGACGGAATAGCAGGGTGCTGGTGAGCTCTAAAAATGTGGGAAATGAAAATGAAATGGCTTGAAAAGAAAGTCAATGGAGAAGATAACCAGAGAAAAAGGAATGGGGGAGGAATTAAAGGACTATGAGATTTAAAACCTTTGTCGTCACATATTATCACTTTCCAAAAAAATGGGCCGAGGGGTCTGCCACCAGAAGCAACAGAAAAAAGGAGAAGAAGGGAAATAGCAGAGATGCAAGAGTACCAGGGATTTACAAATGATTTGAAGGAGAGTGTTCAGATGACAAGAAATGGAAGATGGTAAGGGGTGGTTGACTGGCAAAACTGAACACAGGAAAGAGATCAATAAGGCAACATCCAAGGGCTGGCTTCAAGTGAGAATGCAGAACAGAGGGGTGGAAAGAGAGAGAGATAGCCTGTTTAGAGAGGTGCAGCTAAGCCTGAAATGGCTGAATTTATGGGGTAGAAAATAGGAAAGACAAGAGCAAATTCAGATGAGAGTTATAGGCTGTCTCACACTATGAAACAAGGGACCACTTGAAGACTGACTGGCCCAATGCAGATTGCACCTATAGAGCTGAATGTTCAGACCAGAATGGGATGGCTGTGACCAGAAAGCCTGGTGGAAACGTTCCCAGGTTGGCATTAATGTCCTAAAACTGCTATGGAAGGAGTGCTGGGCAAGGCCAGCACCCTCCCAAGGTCTGCCCTCCCTGTGCGGGCTGGGTGCTGCTGCTGAGGGCTGTGCCCTTGCTCCTCCTCTCATAGATGACTCCCACAGGGGCCAAAATTTCAAGAGAGAGGGAAGATTAAGAGTCTATGGAGGGCGTTTTACCATTGCTACTGATAGGACCACACAAAATTCATTATCAAACGTAAGATGGCTTAAACCAGAAAATATTAGGCAGCTGAGTAGGATCATGAGTTAAAAGCTTGTTCAGGTAAATACAGCATCATTGTGTCACTGCCAGAAACAAAGGTAATCATTTCAGCTGACAGGAAGATGCAGAATTGAGTCTGACTGGCATAAATGTAAAATGTATGCATAATGCATATTCTTGGAGTAGCAGAAATGAAAATAGGCTTGGTATCATTCCACTTTGATAAACATGGAGCTTATCTTCTGTTTGCAATAGGAATTTATCAAGTCTGATGGCCTAGAGCAAAGTGATGGGGGAACATCTGCAGCGTAGTGAACAGCAGTGGAAAGCACAGCAGAGGTGGCTGCACACCTTTGTGGAGTTCACAGAGTGCAGAAAAAATAAAAGTTCTGCAAGCCTCAGTCAGAGGGTGTGCCCTGGAGCTCAGCTGGTTTAACCCTTACCTCTCATCACTGCAGTCTTTGTTAGGTGCTACTCCTAGACATAATAGGAATGCTGGAAGTGCTTTTCCTCCTCTCTTGCCCCCTGCTCCTTCCCAGCTGTATGAGGTGCTGCACCTTCCTCTTCCCATCCCTGCAAACACTGGCTCTGACATTGTCTCAGCTGAGCAACCGTGTCTCTCAGGGCTAAAAATGTAGATGGGGCTGGAATATAAAAAGAACATGGTTCAGACAATCCATAAGGTTTAAAGCATGTGGAAGTGCGAGTCTATGTACATACATATTTCAATATATAAGAGTGCAATGGAAGAGACCAAAGCAGAGAACTTAATTAGAATCAGAGGATCAGAGCTATTCACCAGAACAGGAAGGCAAGGGAAGGAATTTTTCCCCAGTTTTTGACTTTTTTTGCAGCACTTGGTCATTTAATGGAGGTACATGATGTGTTTGGTATGCCACAGTTCACCAGCACAAAAGCACTGTAATTCACAGCAAAGACAAAGGCAACAGGAGACACATCTGCAGCACCACTCCCAGACACCAAACCTCTGCTTGTATCACACTGAATGGTGCTGCCTCCTCCTTTAACTGCACCTGGCTTCAGGCAGACCTTGGTGACCCCCAGCCAAGAGAACACGATTTTGTGCTTGCATCAGGATGGTGCCACTGGGACACACGCTCCTGGAAGATGGGTCCCATTGGAAGGTGGAAAGGTAACCTTGACTGACACTGGGGCATTGAGCTCAGAGAGAGGATCTGACAGGCTTTAAGCAGATGATGTGAATTTTACCCAACAGGTACATCACAATGTCAAGAGAAAATTTTGGGCAGAGGTGGGGAGAATCCTGCTTCCTTGAACCACAGAGATGGAGGGACCCAATCCAGCTGCCGCTGCTGAGTTTCCCAGCATAAGGTACAGTACTGCAGAGGCTCTGAAGGCAAACTTCCTTTCTCTTCCCATCTTTAATGGCTTTAATGGAGCCCTAAAGCCAGAGTGTCTTCATTCTTTGGTCTTCATTTGTTGTGATTATTTCTATACAGACTTTGTGGAGATTTAAAAGCCAAAGTTGTAGAGTACTTCTTTGTCGAGTTAGGAGGAAAGTTATTATAGCTGATTTTGCTTTTAGAGAAAGAATGAACTCACCAAATATCACAGCTGATTTTTATAGACAAATGTTTCTACACAAACTAATTTAGCATATTTAATTTAAAAAAGCATTAAACCCCCTTAAGTACAGTATTTCTGTCTTAAATGAAATTACAGAAAGTCAAATGGAATGGTTGGAAGAGGAAAAAATTATCTAGTCTTATGTTTAATTTCCCCAACTGCTTCTTGTTGGCTCACTGAGCACATTCACTTTTTCATCAAAATGGTCACCAAAATTTTGTTCTGCTCTGTTTGTTGCAGAGCACTACAGACACTGCAGATCTAAGGAAAAAAACCTATTTTCCCTCCTTCTCTCAATGTGTTAAGCTGCCATCTTGTAAAATGAACTAACCTTGCAATTTGGTATTAAAATAAACCTCTATGCAAGTCGTTTTTACAGCAGGAACAAAATTTAAGCAATGAATGCTGATACGCCTACACAAATACACATACATGCACACACGCCCACACACAGCCATCCAAAGTGAAGACTCAGTTCCAGCCTCTGTATAAATTTGATCTGAGTTGTGCTCATTTCGGATGTGGAAATCTGTAGGTTTTGTGGAAAATGCCTTAGAACAGTGTGCAGGGCAGTGATAACACATTTGCAGAAGGGCAGTATAAATAGCAGATCTGAGATAAGATGGCTGATAAGTTCTGCCTTATCAGACTGAAGAAGCCTCTCCTGCTTGTGGAAGAGAATGGAGGATTTACATCTCTCTTAACATAATTGAGGAAAAAAAATAGAATATTATGAATTTTCCAAACCTACAGAGTCCAAGTCTCACTTTCCAAAACGATTTTTAATTAAAACATTCACAAGAATCAGCAGCACAGAGGCTGCTTACACTTGCTGAAATTATTAGCTACAAGGGACTGATGCTGAAAGCAAAGCTGAAGGTTATGTATCTTCTAATCACAGCAGGGTAAAACCAGATGACATTCTCTTGCAAGTAAGTGAAAAAAAGACATTGACCTGAATTGTCCTCAGCAGAGTTATCTGTGAAGGGAGCCCACTTTCCACAAATCCTGTCCAGCAGCATGGGATTGGATATACTTGATCTATCTCTAATCTAAATGCTGTTTCAAATTTTGGAACATGCACCAAGGGTGGACAGAATGAAGGACTTACAGTGTCAAAAGCTACATGAATCCATATCTTCCCCTCTCTGACATTAAATGTTTGCAACGTGCAGCATCAGTCCTGTGCAAAACTTGATGGGTCTCTCCTTTCTCAACGTAGGCTAAAATACAGACTCTGGAAAAATCTGGAGTGGTTTACTATTGATTGCAGTGTAAATGGATTTTAGCCTTTGCATCTATTTGAAAATGAAGATGGAATTTAGACAGACCAACTGAAAAAAAAGTAGATTTTGAATCGGGAAGTAGCACTAACAATGGTGCACTTGTCAAAATAGGTCCCTGGATTATCTAACTACAGTCAGCATTTTTACTGCTCTGAAAGCTGTAATTTGTGTTTCAATGAATTACCTAGAGCTGGCTGGCTTCTCTTACAGCTACTGGAAATCTATTTTACGTGAAGAATTGCATGTCCTTATGTAGGTTACTCAGAATCAGTAAATTTACTGTATCTCAGTAAAGGAAAAAGAAACTTATGCTTGGTGAAAGCATTGTCTGTCTATGAAAACTGGCAGACTGCAGTCCTGTTACTTATGCTACAGTCACAGTGGGTCACTACTTACAGTCTTGGAAAAGGACACACTGATGTGGCTTCCTTGCCTTTAGTCATTTGGTGCAGCTGAGTCAAAAGAGACACTGGTTTAACAAGTGATCTAGCCCATCTTTGTCTTTCTGAAGCAGAGTGGGGATCAAGAAGTACACTGGTTCTTGAGAGACCTAGTATTTTAGCCTGGGAAAAGAGAGGCATCCAGTCCTGCACTGGACTGATGCTGTCCCCTGCAAATATTTAAGGAAAGAGAGTGGAAGGTACAGGTAACAAAGCTCTCAACACTGTAAGTCCCAAGTCCTCCCCTCTGTTTCCCCTTGGTGCACATTCCATAGATTGAAACAGCAACTGGATAATACTGCACACCCATCCCACACTGCTGGACAGGATTTGTGAAAAATAGGCACCTTTCACAAATTATGATTTGTAGTAAGTACATGTCAACAGTCTCTTAGATGAAAACTGAATATGAATGAGCATGTCCTTGAAGCTACAACTTAATGTGTAACTGACACACCTTTGTTTTGATTTTACAATTTGAATTGCCTTTAAAAAGTAATTGAGATAATCAATGCAAAAACTAAACAAGTGGCTATGTTATGAGTTAGAGAGAGGAATTGCAGGGTGAGGTTTGATGTATAAAAACCAGTTATCCTCCTTTTCTATTGCTGCAAAGTAGTTCTTTTTCTTTTCATGGGAAATCATCACTCTTTCTAGAGAAGGTAAATTGAAATGTTCCTCTGAACAATAATGGCTGAATCTTCCTTCTACCTCATCAGTATTAGCTTTCAACCTTTTCAGAAGCCTCCAATTTCTAGAAATGGTGGGGAACAAGCAGTTTCTGCTGAATGTCACCCTTGCTTAGTTAAACCGTATATTCAAGTCTCCCCAGTTTTACAGATGTGTACAAAAATTCCCTTCTGCTCTTGAACTGGCATTGATTTTGAAGATAATTCTAGAGGAAGGCTGGATTGGCTGAAGAGATTACTTCTTCTACAGGGATTTTTTTCTCAGGTCAAAGACCAAAAGCTCTTAGCCCCACAATTTCTCTTTACCATCTGTATGAATGATGTAGCTCTGTGCATCTTTATTCACTACAGGTCTTACTGACCAGTGATCCACATCAGGAAATATGAACACCACTGCTGCAAATAAAGGGCATCAGTGATGAGAGACCTGAAAGTGTATTTGTCAGTCTGCTCCTACCCACTTTCTGCCTTACTTCTGAATGTATTGCCTCCCTCTCCTCTGCAGGACTGTCCAGATCAACCTTACAGTGTTCTCACCCCAACACTGGTGTGGCATATGACTGTCTCATCTCTCATCTGCTGTCCCCGATTCATAGGCTTTGTATAACTATTGAAGGTTTGGCCCAAAGCTTCTCTGGCCATGTGCCTTCTTGTCCATTAAACTGCTTTCATAAATCAAAAACATGGGTGTTCTGGAGCCTTGTACATATGACAAAAGGCTGTATCATTATTTTCTTTTTCTCGCTGTACTACCTCCTACACCTTACCTTTCTCCTCCAGAGTGAAGTCTGTCTGACCTATAGTAAAGCAGACCCTCTCTTTTTTAAAGTTATGAAAAAAAGAGTTAGAAAAATGAAATTTCTTTACCTCCACTTTTTCCTTCCATTTCTGATAGCATTGATATTTCCCTGTTATTCATTGTTTAAAAAAATTCTACCCTGTCTCACCTCTTTCTTTTCTGTTGAATGTGGAATGGGGAAGATGGACAGGAGTAGAGAGAGGGTAGTCTGGTTTTCTTGCATAAATCTTGTTTTTTCCAAGAAGAAAGAGAAAAAACAGCATTTTAGCTGAGGGTTTATTTTCAACATTTTATCAGCAGGAAAGCAAGGGCTGCCTCAAACCTCAAGGTCCTCAAGGTCCATGATCAGTGGCTTCTCCTATTTGCTTCTTATTTCAAGTGGACGGCTCTACATGAAACAGCAAAGCTGTTAAAAGACCCACTTAACAACACAGCATAAAGCAACCATTTCCAAACAGAACTTATTTTGAGATTGTGTTTTAGCTCCCAATTAATTCAAATTATTCCTCCCTTTGAAGTTTATTTCCATTAGCTGACATCTGCAAATTCTTAGAACAAAATGTAACAGGATGTAGGTTTTTGTAACATTTTAATGGGAATTCTGTACTCTTCCTCCTGTATATGAGGTGAGTGGGCAAATACTTATCTATATAAATTCATATAATTTCATTGGCTTCAATAAAGATATGCTAATCTATATCAGATGACAATTTGTTCTGTTTTATGTAACAGAAAGAATGCAAGATTATTCTAGTCTTGAAATATATTTGAAAAAAAAAGTAATTGGTATAATAATTGGGAGGGAGATTACTTCATCTAGACACAAAGTTAAATCCAAAGTAGTTACTATGCCATCATATTGTGGGTAACATCTTTGAAAGTTCAAAAAATATTTTTAATGCCCTGAATCCCTAAAGTAACAAGGAAAGAAACAGCAGCCAGCAATTTATTGTTGTACAGACTGGATTAGGATTGTATGCATTCATGGTTTATTGCTTGATAACAAAATCATTTTTTCTTGAGACATTGTTGGAAATACTATGAATGCTATTCTTGTCGTAAGAGAACAAATAAATCCAACCTGTCTGTCCTCTTCTCCCAGTGATTATTCTTCTCTGATAGTTCTGAAGGATGCATATTTAGTTGTTTAAAAACACTCTACTAATTTGAATGCTCATTGTAATCAACTAGTTCATTACTGAAACCAAGGTGCTCAGAAGAAACAACCTCATATAACATGTCCTGGTTGAGATATTATTTTCTGACGCCTACAATGACTTTTAAACTTTCTTTTTCAGGTGATTCCTCCTTTATCTCATCTTAGTGCATTTATCTCTTGTTTGTTTCTTGCCTGCTTCATTCTGACTTTGACAAAGGTGCTGGACTTTTGTTGGGCTGTCTCCTCAAAGTTGTGGGTTTGAAGCTCTTGTTGTGAAGGGTCTCTACCTCTCACTTGCCATAGCAATGTTCTAGGCTCTGGCTATTAACTCAAAGATAAGCACTCCTGCCATTTCTGCCTGTGCTTCAGCAGACATTCATTAAGATGTACTGAAATCCACAAGTTAGGTGGTTAAGAACAAGAAATATTTTTGCTCCTTGAATGAATGCTGCTCTTACTGCAGCTAAGACAGATTATCAGGGGATCAAGCACTCCTTCTCCCCACGTGTGTTCCTGCTCACCCAGGGATGGCTGAGGGTCTGAGCTCAGCAGCTTCTTCTGCTGCAGGGCCTGGCAATTCATGTCAGCTTCTAGGCTTCATAAAACAGAGCCACAAACACTCATGTCTCCTTTTGGATAGAGCAGTGAATCTTCTTCTACCATTATTAGGAGTGTCGCCCACTTAATGTCCTTATTTAGCACTGGAAATTTATACTGGAAATTAAGGGAAGTGGGATTTGCTTTGTGAAGGCAGCTCAGGTACTGTGCTACTCATTTATTCCACTTGCTGCACACTACCTTAATTGACACAGGAGTTTCTGGTTTACATTTGTTTTTACTTCAAATAAAGAATTAGTGGAAAGTGGCTCAGGGTTCTGGCTCCTTTGGGTGTGTGTTCTGAGCTGCAGTTCTGCTCTCCTCAGTGCAAGTATGTTGTACTGTGTGTCCTTGCCACAGAGGCTGAGGGCACCACCAGCTCTCAGTATATGTGCACA
>VZUA01098136.1:0-48703 GCA_013401035.1 Horornis vulcanius | reverse complement strand
CCACAAAAATGATGCACGAGCTGAAAGAAATGGCTTATGTGAGACTCACACAGCTCGAGCTGTTTAGCATATCAGGAAGAAGATGGAAAGGACATTGTAGCTCATAATTACCTTCTCTTGAACAAAACCAAAACAAAACCAGGTATTAAGTATGTTTCTAATCATCAGAAAAGCCATAGCAAGAAGTGGTGCTGGAGTGCAAGGCCAGCCAGGCAAAAGGATTTGTGTATTCCCCTTAACTGTGAAAGTTAAAACCACTCTGGGGAGGGGACCATGCTCCATCTCCTGGGATCCAGGCAGAGCATTTTCTGATCATGCCACCAGTTCCTGTGTGCCAGACCTCAGACTGAAGGGGTCTGCTGGGTCCTGGGGCTCAGAAGAGAGAATACAATGATCCCTTCTGGCTGGAGGCTTTCTCATCATTCCCAGCAAGGCAGGAAGGAGGAGACCAGCTGTTCAGTGGCCACAACCCACACCACAGAACTACCACTCAAAGCAGGCTTGTGTCCTCTGGCCAAAAATACCAGCCTAAGGCCTGATCAGCAGTTGCAGACCCTGATGTTCAAAGGGCTGATGCCCAAATGGGGTGGAGTGTGACATCAGGTGTTTTTCTCCTTTGTGCAATGAGAGACTGCAAAAATCAGATGAGTCTTGGTTCTATTGTGGGCAGACTCATGTCAGGCAGGCCCTTGACCCACGTGTGACAATTTTCTCTGGTGGGACTGCCAAGCTGGTGCCCCCACAGGAGGCCATGCATGGAGAGCCATTTGCTTTTGCTCTGTGGCCAAAGCTGGGTTGAAAATAACTCCAGGCTTTGCGTGATGCAAGCTCAGCAGCAGCCCCCAGAAATAGGCAGGACCCAGTGGCGTGGTTGCACATACCTCTGTGGGGCAGGGCTGGCCTAAAATAAGGGCTGACCAGAACAAGAAAATGACCTACTGGAAACAGCCTGGCCCTGCTCTGAGCAGGCCCCATTTCCACCTGTGTAACGAGGTGTAAAACATTCCCCAGTCGAAACATTAACTTGTTTATATGCTGTCTCTGACTAGGTGTAAATACTTACTCAAGGCACGGACATGGGAAAAAAAAATAATAAAAAAAAAGCTTTAAATGCTTTAACATTCAAGAAAAGTACTGTGTGTACCAGGAGTTTCAGTGATCACTCTGGGAGAGCCAAGCGCCTGAGCAAATTAGCCTTGGATATGAACAACCTTGCAAACGGCTGTCTGAGAGTGAGCAAATACCATGTTATTAAAGACAAATGAAAGTAGCAATTCAACTGAAGAAGACAAAGAGTTTTGCTCATGTAGATGCTTAATAATTTTTTCCTGTGAGCGCTTCTGCGATCAAAGCTGATAAGAGCCAAGCCTCCTTTATATTCATTGGCCCTCCAACGATTGTTTAGTGCAGGTCTGATGCAAATTGCACGTGTCACAGTCCCCACCACTATCTGGAGCCCGTGATTCATTTCAGCCTGAAGATTATGGTGCAGTGCAAGGCTTGTTTGTTCAAGAAATGCTCCTGCTCTAACCTTCGGAGGGCTCCATTAAACACAGCGCTTCCCACTTTGTCAAGAATGTGTCTCCTATTTCCAATAAACACAACAGCAAATTAGTTAGGGAGTGGGACCCAAAGAAAACAAACACGCTTGGAACGGAGACTGGAATTTCTGTAGCTGTTGAAATTCAGGGGAGTTTTTGCAGCTGGGGAACACAACACCAGGCCAGGACCATCTCACATCATTGGGCTGGGCACCCGTGAAAGCCAAGGCCAAGGTGCTGTGCCAGGGCAGAGTTACTGCCCCCACGAGCCCACATTGCTCTGGATGTAGCCAGAAGCCCATGAAAACTTGTGCAAATGTGTTCTATAGGGCTTTAAGCCCCCTTGGGGTACGATATAAATTTTCTTTCACAAGATAATAAAGAGGCAACATGCTGCCTACTTTTCCTTCCGTGTGTTTTCTCCCTGAACCTACTGACAAGGGAATTATTTCTGTCCAGCAGGCTTCACTGACACTGCTCCTCTGGTGTCACTGCTCAGAGCCTGACTCCTCCACATGGATCTGGTGCTGAGCCCTCACTCCCATCAGCCCTAAATTTCCAGTTGAAGCAATCTCTGCATGGAGCCTGCTGTGCTCTGGCTCTCGAGATAGCTAATCTTGCCGGGGACTCCTCCTAGCAACAAATATGTTTGTGCCCAACGTGATAGTAAACATGAGAGGTGGAGTGAAAAGCATGCAGAGCCAGGAGAGCTGAAGGAAGGGGCTCCCTATCTTGAGCAGAGTAGCTGGCTTGGTTTCTCTTCTTTTAAGCTTGGGCTGATTTCATGAGGAGAACAAGGCATCAGATATTTCCCTTTCCTTGTCTAAGTGCGTCAGTTCTTTAAGTCTCCATGGGCTCTGCCAGAGGCAGCAGTGGCTGCCATGGCCAAGTGGGGAGTGTGGTGCATGCAGCAAACACACAAAACTCCTCTCACCACTTTGCACACTGTCAGGATCCTGCACCTGCATTCAATCAATCCTAATTCTGCAGCTTTTTTGATGTGGAAGGGCCAGAAGCTGGAATCACTCCTTTTTTATGTACCCTGGTCTGAGCAAATGGCAATAGTTGTTATATATTTTACTTATTACATATATAGAGATATTAACATCTGAAGTGCAAAGCTGTGATTTATGTTTCCAGCACAGCTGGATCCAAAAAAACAGAGCATACAGCACATGCTGTCAAACCCAGGCTCTCAAAGTCCACCCTCAGAGCTCAGTGCTGATGAAGTTGTGGCCGATCCATCAAGACTAAAGAGGGTCAAGGTCAGATTTACACCCACTGGGTCCAGTCAATAGTCAGCTAAGACCATTGATCTCATGGCTGTTCAGCAGAGTGGGATCTCAGAGGCGTTGGAGTGGGCAGGTTCTCTCTTGCACTCACTGCACCAAGAGACTCAGGGGTCTGGATCCTTCTGGCAAAGCTGCTTTTCTTCAGCTTCTTTGGGAATTGCATCCCAGGCAGCACAGTGTCCTTGCCCATGGTAGGGGGTTGGAACTAGGTGATCTTTAAGGTCCTTTCCAACCCAAACCATTCTGTGATTCTGGGAAGAAATATAAACCAGATTCTAATAAGATGAACCCACAGGCCCTCTGGCCTTCACCCAGCTTCTTCCCTGCCTGCCCTGCAATGATGACAGCAGCAAATCTCCATGAGGTTTTGTGGGCACCTGATCCTCTTCCACTGCTCACACCAGGCAGCCCAGCCCAGATCTTTCCTTCAAGGTTTGGCTGAGTCAGTTCAACTCATGACATTGGGAAAAAAAAAACCCTATTCTTGTGTTTTTTCCTGGCAAAGTTAGTTTTCTCCCTGAAGCCGCTCACAGTGGAGTCCAGCAGCCTCAAGGGAAGAGGGAGGACAGCAGAGCTGGGAGCAAGGGAGAGGAGAGAGAGGGGGATGGGAGGACAAGCAGGACCTTTGTCTCCTCCCTGGGTCCCAGGTATTGGCACCTGGAAGTAATTTCTGTGTTCAACATGGGATTTCTCACTCCAAGCTACTTTACCTCTTCAGGTTGTGTGGAGAAGAGTTATTCTCTTGCCCTATTAATAAGAGCCTCCAATTGGCTGCTGCCATGCTGGCACTGCTCCTTGGGGCCAGCTGGTCTTGTCCCAACCCAGAGCTCGCCCTGGCATTGCCCCAGGTCTCAGCCACCACATTTCCCCTGGGAGAGGACAGATGTCCATTCCTAACTCTGCTTCTGCCTGCCTTGAGCCACAGTGTCACTGGCAGGTGCTGGGTGATGGAGAGGAAAGAAGGGCACAGCACCAAGCCTCCAACCCAGCAAGGAAAACCCTCTAACCAGCTCCAGGCTGCTTCCCATTTCCAACTGGAAAATCTCTTCACTGTACCTTCTCTTCTTTGATCATTAGACCTCCAGCTCCCATCATTTGCTGCTCAGACTCTGGTAATTCAGTCACAATTCCCCCCACCCAAGTGCCTCCTCCTCTGGATGTTTTGTCATTAAAAATCTTTCTAACTTTTGGTTAATTGGCAGAGGTTACGTGCATGCTTCAGAAAAGGAATAAATCATTATAACCTCATGCCTCTGTAGTCAATTATAGATTGTTTTCCCAGCTCAGCTGATTTGGCAGGCGGCGGCAATGCAGTAAAAAATGAAAGCCTTGAGCCAGCGTGCCTGACGTCTTTGCTCGAGAGCAGCTCAAACCAGAACCCTGCACCTCAGCCTGCACCCCAGTCTGGGGAGGGGTGAGTCTGGATGTGAGCCTGTCCCAGGACTGTGCAGACTGGGCAAGTCTCTTATTTTTTGTTCCCTTTTGCCCACGTCAGGGGTGCAGTTTCTCCAGTGCCACCAGGCTCTTTGGCTCCAGCCCCTTCAGATCTTCTCTGCAGGAGGGGACATTCAGGTGCATCCTCACACCTGCTTTGCTCCCATTCCTCTCCTTAGCCCTTGGTTTCCCTTCTGTGGTGCAGAGGGCAGATTGCCTCCCACCTGGACTGCACATCGACCTTTGTGTCTGAGAACAAACGTTTGAGGAACATCTGGGGTTTGTGTTCAAAAAGACTCCTGCTATCTCACATACTCCAAGAATTATTTTACCAGAGCACTGCAATTTCTTGCCTAGACACCTCCAGTGACTGTGCAGGGGCTCAAAACCCAGAGAAACAACAATGGACCAAAGTGTCTGAGTGTCTTTGGCCACTGTCACCAAACAGAAGCTGAACTATTTCTTTATTCTTTAAAAACTTGAGAAAAACAAGGTATTTGTCCAAAAGGCAGGACTCTGGAGCATGTGCCAGGACATCACTAGGCTATGTCCAAGTGCTCTGTTTACCAGCCCACCACCTGCCAGGGCAGTGCTGATTGTGCAGCCGGCCAGGGAATGACAGAGGGAAGCACTTTGGGAGGCTGCTCAAACCCAGGGCAGGCAGACAGCGCCTTCCTGACCATCTGCTGTGGAGTGGAGTGTGGTGCAGCACAGAACTGCAGCTGCCCCTGTGGAGGGCTGGGATGAACCAGGATTTCCAACCTGTTTTGCTCCATGCTGGCTTTCACAAGTCAGCTTTTGCTTTCACATCACATCCTGAGCATTGTCTGTGCTGGCAAACCACCCACCCTGCATTGCCCCCCAGGAAAGGGCTGGATCACTTTTTGGGGTTTCCTGGGACACATCACCAAGGCAGTGCTGGATCACGAGGTTGTCTTGGTGCCTCAGAAGAAGTTTCTGGGTGGGCTGGACCTGAGGCTGCGTGGTGAAACCTGAAGAACAGAATTCACAGCAGGTTTCAGAGGTTTCTGTGACTGGCATCTGCCAGTTAAAATGGACAAGTTGGAAAATGGCTCCTGACCTGGGTTTTCCTGCTGCTTTTGCTGATCTTATGAATGAAAACCTGAATTTTCAGCTTGGCTGGGAAAAACATGCATGTCCTTCACCTTGAGGTTCAAGGTTTTCATGGACATAGAAGATCCAAGGGATTCAGCCATTTGGCAGGGTGCTAAAAGTGCCTCTAGCCCCTGGAAAAGGACCAAATCCAGGCCTCTGAGACTCTTTGGGAGCAGCCATTTGCTCCATAGTAGGAGTAAAGAATTAAACAGTTTGGTCCACTTGGCTTATCCAACAGAAAATTACAAGGCATTGAATATCTTAATATTGCTGTATCTGACAGTATTTGTGCAGGGAACAGATTTTGGAGCCCAGGTAGCCCTTGCTGGGCAGTGACCAGAGGGTGAGAGGCAGAGCCAGAAAAAAGCAGGAATGAAACACAATTTTTAACAGCATGAGTGATTAACCAGTGAAAGTGCTTCCTTACAACTGCACACAAGGCCCCCAAATCACGTCTGGATGTTTTTCTGGCTGATAGATGTAACTCAGCCAGAGGTGATGAGCCTTTTGAAGCATTCCCAGATAAAAGCAGGAAGAGGTGAGGGGCTGCAAAGAGCAGCTCCATCTGCTGCTCCTGGTCCCAAACATGGAGAAGAGCAAACCACTCCAGGTTGCCTCCACAGTCAACAAACCCAGCATGGTTTTCTTCTCCTAAATCTATCACATTATTTAGGGCAGAAAAACCTCATCCTAGAAGTGTCTGTTTTTCTTCATTAATCATGAAGTGAGTCTGGGGCCAATGGCTGCAAGGCACAGGGCAGCTTGAGGGTACCTGAAGTTAAAGGAGGAGCATCCTGTCTGTGTCAGGAGCAGGTGGCTCTGCCACAGGATGGGTTTTGTCCTCTCCTCCCCCTCAATTCCATCCTTTCTCTGAGGTTTTCAATCCCTCCTTCTGAAGGGCTTTGAAGGAAGTCTTCCTTTGCAAAGGCACTCGGTGAGGCCCTGAGCTCAGCTTGGGATTTTTCCTGCAGGACAGCAATGTCCTGGTAATACCCTCAGCACAAAGCACAGGGACACTTCAGGAGGAAAGGAACACAAGGTTCTGCTCTCTCTTATTCAAACATTTCTAAGCTGCAGTGCCAGGGTTTTTTTTTACCAAACCTTTTTTTTAGGGGAAAATAAAAAAGGAAATCCAGCTATCCAGAAATGCCGTGCAGATTTGCGTCAGCTTTTATTGAATTGTCTAAAATAACAATTTTTTTTTTTTTTTAAAGAGTCCATAGGAATTATGTCAAATAAAATCTGATGTTTGCCTGTCAGGATTATAAAACCAAGGAAAAAATGTTTCACTTACAATTACTTTCTTAGTTTTAGTGTTTGTCTAATTCTACCTTTTACAAGTGTTTTAAATCTTTCAAAGTTGAAAGAACTCCCTTAGTTCCCAGCTAAAAGAAATGCTTTCTTCAGCAAGTTTTTTTTCCTTATTAATTGATTGGTTCTCTTCAAATTTTTCTGAGAATTGCATTTCTGGTCAGCTTAAATCTGAACTTTCAGTGAACTACACCAGTCACTGAGCTGCTTTATCAGCTTAATTAGTTAACGAAGTGCTTGTTATCAGTGCCACAGGTTTCTTTGACCCAAATTCCTCACACCTAGAAATGTAAATAATCCCCCCCCTCCAAAATAATTCCTGAAAAAAAATCACATTGACTGATTCACTTTAAATGCACCTAGTGGGTTATATCTCTTGGCCAGTTAATATTGATTTATTTTAGGCAGTAATTAACCACTCTGTGAGTAAGGAATGCTTTATTTTTTTTGTCTGTGACAATATGTAGTTGTAAAGAGGGATCGATACTGATCCAGCCAAACCCCACTGCACTGAGAAATTGCTGCTGTTTGCATTTATTATTTATACAGTTTTGGAGGTATCCGAGTGCATTGTGTACCTGTGCATTGTTGATTTAAAAGTGATAAAAGATCCACTTAATTTATGGATTTTGGTGAACTTCCTCTCCCTGCAGAGCACGTGTGCACTTATCACAGTGGTGAGCACAGCCCAACCCTCCTCCTGCCCCTGGTGGGGCTGGACCTGGTCTGATTTCCAGGGAAAACTCTGCTGGGCTGAACTCAATGATCTCAAAGGCCTTTTCCAACCTTGATGCTTTTATGATTTTACAATCCAAACCACTCCATTTTCCCCACCCCAGCACCTGCCAGCAGCCCTCCCTGCAACTGGAGCGCTCAAAAATCAGCTTTTGAGGCAGCTGGGAGGCTTGGAGCTGGTGTGGCTGTAGTTTTTCTGTCCTGGTACCTCTATATCTGGGTGACACTGGTGTGCAAGAGCTCCGCTCACCCCTGCACCTCAGTAAAACCAAGCAGACAAACACCATATATCCTTAAAATCTCATATGACCCAGAGGGCAAGAGCCATGCATCCCACAAGAGCCTGGACAACCCAGCAGGAGGGCACCACATATCCTAAAAGTAGCCCATATAAGCTATGAGGAAAGCACCATATAACCTAAAAAAACCCCCTTCTGATGACCCAAGGTACAAAGTATTTTTTTCACTCCCTTTTCTACGTCCCTGAGATTTCTGCAGGGCACAGATTGCAGCAACTGCTGCTGTTGGGGACCTCCTCTCTCCTAAAAAGATCTCCAAAGTAACTCCACATTACCTTCAGTGATAAAATACTCATAATTTCTTTTTCCTTTTGTTTAAATACAGCAGCTGGATGTACTAATCAGATGGCATCAGGTGATTTAAGGTTGTTGTTTTTTAAAGCCCCTCACATTATTTATTTATAGTGTTTCTGCTGCGTATTCCAGCTAGGAAGGATTTTGCCTGAGGGTTGATACAATAGCCTGCACAGTGTCTCACAAGCAGGCAAACACAATAAGCAGGCAGACACAAGAGTAAACTCTTGCCACATATTTTCCTCCTCATATTTTAGTGTTGTGGGAATTAGAGTGTTTATGTTAAATTTGTTCTCTGTTATTTTCTTCTCTGTGTATGGTGATTGGAGAGCTGCAGTGTGACTCAAACACAAAATATATTCTTTAAAACTTACCTTCCACCCATGGCTTCATGCAGTGCCTGCTCAAAATCCCTGACTCCTGGAGCCTGGTGATTATTTATCAGTTTAAGGACTTATTTCCCTTCTTAAATTAAAAAAAAAAAAAAACGTTTCTCTCCCCTCGTGACTGGAGAAAGCCGCTTGAAAGAAACTCGTCTGTGAAAACAACTAACACGCATGGTCTTTAAAACCCTGTGGTTTTTTTCCAAATCCAGTCTCATGATTTTTCCGTGTTGGCTGCGGAGAGAGAGAGATCTGCCTCGTGATCCTTGGTTCTCGTTAGTGGCACTGTCACCATTGTCATGTGTGGGAAGGTGCAGCTCCAACACCAAACACCAAAGCAGCATCCCTTGTCTTCCTCCAAAGGGCTGGGATGAGCCAGGAACCCCCACGGGATTCTTGGCACATCCAGGGGGATCCATGGCCCGGGTCAGCCACCTATGGAAGTCAAGCCATGGCTCACCAGGAGTCTGAGTTAAACGATGGATTTTTGGCACATGGGAAGTTGTGTGTGTTCAATTATTTAATTAACACTCTTCTATTCATCTGGGATAATTATATCAATATCAGAGTTAATTACAAGTAATATTTATAGTGTCACACTAAGCTATGTGTGCTTTTGGAAATAAAACGAAGTGATTCTTAATTTACCAGAAATGCAGAGGGGAAAAAAATGAAACATGACAGTGATCTAATAGTTATGAACAAAATGTGTCTAAAAATACGTCCAGAAACTAGAATTGTTGTATGGTGGAAATATCAACATAATGACATTTTTCTTAAAAATATCAGAAAAACCTCAGAATAGCTGAACTTTTTGCAAGTAAACGTGGGAGGCCTAAATTGAGACATTCCAGAACTTGGGGGTTTGCCTCAGTTTACAGAGTGGGGAGTGAATAGAAAAGGTGAAGAGAGGAGCAGTGCCAAACTGTATAAAAGTCTTCAAGCAAAGGAAATGTTTCTGAGTGCCTCAAGCTGCATCGAGGCAAGAGAAAATTTTCTCATGGATGAGTTCTGCTAAAACTGTAAAGCCCTTGCAGGTGATTTGGATCCCAGCAATATCTCCCCATCCTATGACAAATTTTGTGTGTCCAGACAAGATCCACCTCCACCCAGAGCGTGCAAGTCCCTCCTGTGGTGGTGACACAGTGCCCTGGCCAAAATGTCACTCCTGGGCTGCTGTCCCCGCAGTGCCACAGCAGTGCCACCACCCTCCTCTCCATCTACCAACCCTGAGACCTGCCCAGGAAAACCCTGCTTTGTCCCTGGAGAGCAGAGGACAACCCAAGGGATGCAGCACACAAGGCTTGCAGCCTGGGAGTAAAAGGCTAAACCCTTCCTCACGGAGAGATTTGATGGAGCAAAATTTTTAGTGGAAAAAGTTGAGGAGATAAGAGCTTTGAAGTCAGTGGGAGTGATTTACACCATCATGTGGCCTTACTTGTAATCCAAGCAGCATGAAAAATAGATATCTGGAGTGGCTTGGTTGCTTTTTTTACAGGCAGATCAACTGTTATTACTGGAAAAAGTGAACAAAGGTTCAGGGGCACAAGGACATCTTCAGCCTTCAAAGTCTGAAACATTTCTTTAATTTCTTCAGCTGTTTCAGATAAAGAATTCCAGTGTTTGAGACATTCAAGTATGTAACACTTAAAGAATAACATGTCAGTTATAAATAAAACTATGTGCAGCATATATTCTACTAGAATTTAATTATAAACCTGTAACATTATTTATATTTATATTATCAGAAACCGAACATTCCTTATTAAAGAAATAAAAAAGCACACCCACACAGACCCCTAGGTACAAGTTGCCCATGTTTTTCCTTCTGAATCAAAGAGCTTTGAAAACTTGGGGGTGCCCATCATCAACCTCCTTGGAAGCTCTTGAGGACTGAGAACACCTGAATTCTTGCAGGAAAAGTCTCTGAAAGATTCTTCAATTACAGAAGGAAAATGGAGTGAGTTAGGAGTACTCAGTCGCTGGGTCAAAGTCGCTTTGCACTTCATTGAAATGAAGAAAAAAGAAACAAATAAAATCTGGAGGACTTGTTTTTATTGTTGACTCCTGTCTTCGAAATGCTGTGGCAATAACAAAAGCATTCTCCAACACACAAAAGAGAAGAAATAAAGGTTAAAGCTGGGTGGAACTTTATATATATATTTTTTAATCTTTTTACTTTAATTGCCAGTTGTGATGGCAGGGGGAAAAAAAAAGTAAAAAGCAAGAATAGCTAAAAATAGGTCAGATAAAAGGCAGTATATCTAGCCATAAATTATCCAGAGCCCAATAAAAGCTCAGTGAATGAGACAGTGGAATGTGTGGGGGCATGAAGACATAATGATATTAAATTAGAGCTTGCCTTCCAAACTGAAGAGGGCTGTGAATTACTCTCATTTAAGAGCCTTGCAGTAATCGATAGCGGCTTTCGCTGCCTGTGGACAGAATCTCATAAATCCCCTTTGATTCTGAGTGGCTGTGCAGGAGGAACAGAGCATGGATGCTTCAGGAAAGGCAGGAGGAGGGGGTCCCCAGGCCACAGCAGCACCCAGGCTCTCCATTCCAGCTTGGATCACTCCTCCTTCCCACCCCAGCTCCCCGAGGGTGCTAAATGTGCTAATTGCTGTGCCATTGCACTTAAGAGGTGAAACACTGCCGAGCTGGGCTCCCTTTGGAGGAATTAGATCTCCTTGGAATCCTCTGCCTACACCGTGTGCTCCCTCTGGCTGGAAAACATCCCTGCAATGTAATTGAGTCCGGGTCCTCTCCTGGTGTTCAGACCAGGGCAATCCCAGCGGGCAGGAACAACACAGTTTCCCTACACATAATCTGGTGATCTTCCAGTGAGTGCCCAAAAAAATCCAAATTATTCGTGTCTGAATCCACCTGGATTTACCAGAGCACCTTCTCATGAGCCCCATCCTTTTCCACACAGGTACTGCTTGTACTCGGGTACAATTTCCATGCTTAGAAGCTCCCCCTGTTCTGAAACTTGACAAGAACTGCTGGTGTCTTGATTTTTAGGGTGGGTTACAGTAGTTTAGGGTTTTAGTTTAGGGTTACAGTCGTGTGAGAGGTGCCTGTGGGCACAGAAGGCCTGCAGAACCCATCATCCCATAACCAAGGCTTACTACAGGCCACAAAACTCTTCCTGATCCCTTCTCAACCAACTGAAGACCAAAAATAAAAGTTAAATGTGCCACAGGAAGAGAGGAAGTCCCACAGGGAGCATGTCCCATGCCCTAAATCATAGGAGGTAGGAAAAGACCTCCAAGATCATTGGGCCCAACCATCAGTCCAGCACCACCCTGCTCACCACTAAACCCCATCCCCAAGTGCCACATCCACCTGTTTCAAGGTCTGAATGCCCTTTCAGTGAGGAATTTTTTTCCTATATCTAATCTAAACCTGCCCTGGTACAACTTGATCCCCAGAGGGACTCACTGAAGGCCTCCCAGAGGGAGCTGGAGAATGAGCCATGCCTCCTACTATGGAAAAAGGTGACAAACGCCAGCAAACCCAGTAAAGCTCCAAGATGAGCCAAGCTTCACTGCCTTCCTGGGATATTTGCATTGCCTCTTCGTGTTAATAATTACCAGGAATCTGTTTCCAGGGCCATTACCTTGGGCATGTGCTCCTCTTCCTGGTGGGTTTAGGAAACAAGCCCTCAGCACAGATGGGCATGATCCTCGAAGGCACAGATGGACACAATCCTTGGAGGAGATGAGTAAGGAAAGGGCTCATCTTGGCCACGAGAAGGAAAACAAACACTTGCTTTTGGCAATGGCAGTGGGCAAAGGAGTTATCAGGAGCGTTATCAGGATCTGGGGAAGGAAATTGCCCCTTGTCCAGCTGGGGTTTTCTCAGCCCTCAGTGTGAGAAAGCAGAGGCCCACGGTTATCTGCATTCCTTTCATTCCACCAACAAAGTCTCCCTGTGGTTCATTTCCTCCAGAAAGGTATTAAGGAATATTAAGGGGATGAGGAATCTGCTCATTAAGGACACGTCCAGCAGATCCCTTGCTCGCAGAGGAAAGACTGCAGGGCTTAATTTACCCAATTGTTGATGATTGATTAGCAAGGCCATTTTAAAATGCTTTTGATCCCCAAGTCCCCTCATTGCAGGCATGGCTGGGGCTGAAGCCTTGGACTATTCCCAAGTAATCTGGGAAGCTGAGGGAGCTTTGAACAAGATTTTATTAATATTCCAATCGATAAGCACAAAGGGACGGATGAAAAAAGGCATTTTTCAGGATTGCATCCACCTTGCCAGGTTTTCCACAGGCTTGGATGGCTCCAGTGGGCTGCTGGTGGTTCCCACAGTGAACGCTGGGTGTGCAACAGGCCCTGTGCACGTGTGCCTGGCCACAGGGACCCACGCAGCTGCAGCAGTTGTGCAAACACACTTTGGATCTGCCGAGGCTGTCACAGCTGCTCGGGTGTTGGGAATGCATCTGCAACAGTGGGCTGCAAGGGAAGCACACACGTGGCAAGGCAGGCAGGGCTCTGGGATACACAGAGGCCCCAGGTCATGTTGGTTTTAAATGAGGCTTTTCATCTGACGTGCTAAAATTTTATGCCTCTCACAGTGAGAAGGTGGAGAAGTTCAGAAACCACTGAACAGCCTGAGGAGAGCCTGTTCTCAAAGAGAAATGTCTTTTCTCCAGTCTGAGTCCCCAACCAGGCAACAGGCATTTCAGGGTGGAGAACAGGCAGAGAGATGGCAGGACAGGTCCTGCCACAGGAGTTAGAGGAGAAAAGGCCAAGAGACTGGCATGGAAGAGAAAAAAAACCCACACCCTATGTGAAGTTGTCCTTGGCATGTGTCTCGTGCCTCAGGCCATCCCTAGTCTGATCCCTCTGAATTTGCACCCAGACAACCTCCAGATCTGATTCCAAAATTATGCATTTGAAGGCTGGTTAGAGTCTGGTCTACTCAGGAGACACACGTGGTGCCAGTTTGGACTTGGGTCTCCAGAGACTCGTTTGGCTGCAGAGCGATCACAGGGAACTCCTCAGACACCAACGACCACGTGAGACAGGCTGAGATCTGCTGATGAGAAGCCTTTTGTAGAGAGCAGGCATTCAAATCTTTATTAATCAAGGTCTCACATCTTCCCATCTGCTTCTGGTTCTCAGCCTGGCTTCCAGGTGGCAGCGAGCTGTTCACTCCCACCCACAGCAGCCCCTGGGCTCTAGTGCCCAGCAGAGTGAGTGTGGAGAGGATCCCTCCCGAGCTGTGTGTGCTGCTCTGCCCTGTTCATTCACACAGGTGAAGGTGGAGATGGTTCAGAAATCAGAGATTTCATCCCACTCACCTCTCCTTAGGTGGCTCCAGCACCACTGTCTGTCTCTGAACTCATTGTCTCAGGTCCCTCCTTCAGTCAGTGGACAGAAACAGGCACTTTTAAGACATGATTCACCTGCTCTGGTTGACATGCCAACTACAGGATGAATGGTGTGCTAGTTTCCATTGCTCAGACTGGTTAGATAGATCTGAATTGTAAAAAAATAAGAATGTTCAGGTTGAAAATCTTAGAGGGATACATCTACCAAGGAGATAAACCAGATGAGATGCTTCCTAGCACAGGCATGTGATGTTTCCTGCAGCTGGAGATTGCAAGGTTTGCTTTGGACCAGTGGACCTTTCCTAGCAGAGATTCCCATGAAGAATATTAACAACAAACCCCACACTTCCCTGGGTACAGTCACCTGCAGATTGAGGAATAACTACACTTGCAGCCCCATGACTGCAATGCAGTGACTGAATTACTCAAATTCAGGTCCTTGTGTGTGGTGAGGACTTAGGCAAAGCCGTGATCAGAAGGAAATCACTGCCCTGTCTTTGGTGGCTCCTCTCAGCCTGAGGAAGGTGTTCTGCAACACCTGCCCTGTCCCATGGGAGAGGTGGGAGCTGTGCTCCTGGATGTGGGCACTGAAGTCACTTGTGCTTTCCTGGTGGGCTGTCCATGAACAATCTCCCTCCTGGAATGACCTGCTGGCAGCCAAAGCAAAAAACACAGAAGTGGCCATGTCTGGCAGGGATGTGGTGGCCCTAGAGGAAGATTCAGGCAGTCACATCAGACCTGAATTTGTTGTCATGCTTGTTTTTGAAGTTTTAGCAGCAGCAGTAATGCTACCACAACTTTTAATGCTCACTGAATTTTAAAGGACTCAATGCCTAAGAGCAGAATCCCAACGTGCACAGCAAGGGCAGTAAAGCTCAAATATCAAGGTACCAATCATGTTCTTGTAGCTATAGTGACTGAAGTCACTATAAAAACATACAATAGCCTTTGTATGAGCAGAAAATGGGAAGCAGAAGAAATGCATTTCTGAAAATCATCAGCAAGTTCTCTTTGCCCAGAAAGAAGTGCAGTTAAACAGAACAAGGAAAGGGCAGCATATTCAACCCTCAGGTCAATTCTCCTTCAGACTTCATCAAGAGTTGCATGTCTCTGGTGAATGTGGCATTTTAGGTACCATTGACCAAACACAAAAGAAAACACATCTCCGTCTCTCCTAGGCAGACCCATAAGGTTTGTTGCTTTTCTTCCATTTCCCTGAGGCCAGGCAATTACCAGGCCCTTTGGGGTTTTGCTTTTGAGGAAAGTACGTTTTAGGTTCCTGTGTTGATGAAGAAAATGGTCAGTATTGAAGATTTAGAGGGACCATTTTTGATCAGTGAGAACACCCTGCTTTCCTGAGGGTGGATGGGATTGGAGTCCTCATTTTAAATGGTGAAGTTGGTAATTCTGGACCAGCACTGCCCAAATCAGCATCCTGTCCCCCCATCACTCAGCAGGTCTGTACAGGCAGCTGACTTAAAGGGAAGAAAAGGTCAGGTTTGAGCTGGGAAAACACAGATAGAGGCAGGCCTGAGGAAGACAGTCACTGCAGCTTTCTCCTTGCCTGTGACAACCCCATAGTGAGTTGTGAGGGCAAACACATCACATGCTGTCGGGTGCTCTGGGAAGCACTCCTGGCAGGATGAGCTGATTGACTATCAACAGGCTGGCTGTTCTCTCTGACCTGCTTTTCAACGTGATCTCTCTCCAAAACACTATTTTATCTTCCTTTCAGCTTGGAAAGCTGATTCTGTCCTTCCTCATGTGAAGCTCAGCTCTCAGTCCCCACTGGATGTCCTGAACACTCATTTTAGGTGATTAAGAGGCAAATTATGCTGCAACATTTCTGCATGGCACAGACTCATGAGATTCACTTATCCAGCTGGACAGTAAGTGAAACTTCCAGCCTGCTTTTACATATCAAGGTGGTGTCTACAAGCTACATTAATTCTGGGGCAAAATCTGCCTCATGGGCAATGAAACTCATGGGCAATGCCCATTTTCAAAACCCTCTCTGTCCTGGTGGGATTTATCTCACCCTACACATCACTGTAAAATGCATCACTCACTGAGTGCACCCCAGGACGTCTCAGTTCACAATCTGTGCCAAAGTCAGGAAAACTCTGTGTTTTTTTCAGCATTTAGGTTAGGAAGGGAGTTGTAAGATGAATGTTACTCAAGAGAAAGATCCCATTATCCTCTGCTGGCAGCAAATTTGTAAAGAGAATCTTCTCCTGACCCAAGGAACTCTCTGGAAAAAAGGAGGGTGTATCAGCCAGAGTAACAAACAAGATGCAAGGACACAGCCTCGAGACTTCGGTCCTGCAAAGTTCAGATCCTCTGCAGATCTTCCCACGTTTGCTCTTCTGAACCTGAAATCCTGTTCTGCCTGTGACCTTGGCAAGGAGCTGGGTCCAAAGGTTCCTCAGTTCCCTCTCTGCAGGATCAGGGGCATCAGCACTTGTTTGTGCCCCTGAAGCTTCCCAAGTGCTTGCAAATTGTTCAGACGCCGAGTATGATCCAAACAAACTGAGCTGGGGGTTGTGTAAACTATCTATGCACATAAATTGGGACATTTAAGAGGGGAAGGGGAAGGTTTTGTTCGTGTATTTTTTTATTGCAGGGTATAAACAGGCAAATAAATAATTTACCATGTGATCCGTGTTTTAAGGCAGCCCAAATCCATTCCTGCTGTGTCTTTCAGAGCCCCATTCAAAGTCAGAGACAGGCAAGGGAACAGCCATACATTTATTTTATTGCTCTGCAGTAAGCAAACAAGCTCATATGAGTGGAAAGCAAGGATGGGAAAGAATGTGGCCGTTCTCTTCTCCCAGGTCCCAGGAGGAATCTCTCTGTGTTCTTGGATTGGGATTCATCTCATCAGCCTTTAGAAGGCCACATCATGGATGTCTGCTAAAGGACAGGTCATGGAAGGCTCCCTTGGAGGAGAGGAGGGCTCATTTCTGCAGCATGAGCCACCTGATCCTGTCTGAACCCTTTTGGACAGTCAGAAAAGCATCATCCCCTGTCCTCTGGGGAAAGCTGCAGCAGGGCCATGGACTGGCAGTGCTTGTGGGCCAGGACAAGAGGCTCAGAGGGGAGGACAGGCATCTGCTTGTTGTCATGGGGCTCCAAAATCATAGAACTGGACTCCTGGGGACTGCAGGTTTAAGAGAACTCTATTTCAGCACACCCAGGTAGGGCTAGATTTGTAAAAGAAGCAACCAGAGAAGAAAAGGGTCTTTAAATATACTTTTAAAGGTGGTGGGAATGGAGATGCAACCTGAAAATGTGGCTGAGAAGACTTTTGTTGGATCTTTTGATCACCTGCCCCTGGGACTACACTGGGATCCATCTGTATTAGCCAACAGAGATCCCAGCAAGGGTTCAGCTCACCACCACCACAAGTTGGGGTTGCATCATTTCATCCTCAAACCAACCATGAGACAGGAGAACAAACTAGAAACACATAATTACCTGCTCTGAACCAATCCAAGAATAAAGGGATGCTTGGACATAGACCCTTAAAGCTGTTTATGCAGAGTTTGGCTGAGCATTGGTATTTGTGTAAAATTGTCTATCACCTTCCCAGGGTGTCTCAGCATTACAAATCCTAAGGTTTTCTTAACTATATTAAGGAAAAAATTTCCTTTCCCTCCCACCTCTGACTTATCACCTGGACTAGGATATTTGCTGCTCTAGGAAGGATACAAAAAAAAAAAACCACAAAAGAGGTTGGAGTTTTCTCTGGAAAACCCCAGCTCATCATGTCACTTATCTGGGGTAGTGTTGCAAAGAAACTTAGTGAGATACAGGGAAAGGAAAACCCTTGTCCATGCTTCAGTCGGTCACAAGGTGCAATAAATGACCTTATTATTGCATGCAAATATGTACCCTGGATCAGTCAACTGGCTCTTGGAGTTTGGTTATTCAGTTACAGAGCAATGGTTCTTGCTCTTGCCTTTCCAACAGACTTCTGAAAGAAGATCTTGATTTTTTAATTTAGACCAGATTTGTCTCTTTTTAGGAAAAAAAAAAAAAAAAAAGCCCACAGTATCTATGGTACAAGGCACTGCCAAACCTATTTTGTACAAAATTCTCTCTTCATCAAGGAGAGGGAACCAGAGTCTGGCAGGAGAGTGGGTGGATGAGGTCTCCCACAAGATCTCTGACCTAAAGGTCAAAACTCTTTAGCCCACTGTATTTAACAGCTACAGAATTCAGCTTCCACCCAGATACAGCAAATGTTAGCATAGAACCACAGAATCATAGAAAAAATCTGGTTGGAAGAGACCTCTGGAAATAATCCAATCCATCCCCCTGCTCAAAGCAGGGCCAACTT
Source organism: Horornis vulcanius (assembly GCA_013401035.1). Lineage (NCBI taxonomy): Eukaryota > Metazoa > Chordata > Aves > Passeriformes > Scotocercidae > Horornis > Horornis vulcanius. The sequence continues at coordinate 30,609 of VZUA01098136.1, read as the reverse complement.
CAATCTCTTTTTAGGTCTTTACACTTCTTCTGTGTAAAGAAGTGAGCCTGTGCTCAGAAATAAGGTCTGTGACTGAGTTTGTTCTCCTTCAGCAGGAACTGTGTAAAAATTCTGCTTTCCAAGACCTAATCCAGGGAGATCTTGGCAGCACAGCAGACTGGGTGACTTATCCCTATATATTCCCTCACTAGTATTCCAAATATCATCTGAATTATAGCCCCACAACTTCAGTGGCAGCTATTTCCTTTTCGTCCACGTTAAAGCAGCTGATTACCCTCCAAAACCAGCCCAGAGCTGTCAGTGTCTCACCTCAGGTTGCCCAGAGTTTAATGCACTTTCTGACACTTTGTGACATGTTTAGACCTGCGCTCATCCTCCATTTCCAGGCAAAGCTGATGCATGCTGTGGCAAGAATTATATAAATAGTGACAGGTCAATATCCTCAGCACCTGATTTTTGCTCAGAAAGACGGGAAAGCATCATCAGAGATTGAAAAGATTGGTTTGTACTCTGAGGGAGAGGAGTGTGTAGTCCATCCGGCAGACTTGGCTTCTCTTGCTGTCCTGTTGAAAGTAACAGCCCTGCTTCATGGCCCTCCCTTTTTTTCCTTATTCACTCAGGTTTGAACTAAAGATTATCCCCCATGCCTACATCCCATGAGTGGCATTTATGGTCCCTCTCCTGTCCAAGAAGGAGAAGATCAGGATGAAATGTGGGAGCACAGGTCACCAAAAGACTACAGCACAAAACTTCTCCTACAGATATCTCAGTCCTTCTGGGTACCTGAGGATGTGGTGGGTGAGGATACTCAGCTTACTCCGAGGAAGAAAAGCTGGAGGGGTTTCTGGTGTTAATGAAAACATTTTCCTGGCACAGCTGGAAGTGAAACTCTGAAAAGTTTTAGTCAATTCCTGAAGCATTGCTGATGTGGTCTTCTGGGTCCCATCAGCAAGGCTGGTCATAAAATCATGGAATCACAGGACATCCTGAGTTGGAAGGGACCCATGAAGATCATTGAGTCCAGCTTCTGGGCCTGCACAGCACAGCCCCCATGCCTGAGAGCCTGGAGCTCTGGCAGCCTTGGGGCCATGACCATTCCCTGGGGAGACAGTTCCAGTGCCCAAACATCCTCTGAGTGTGGAACCTTTTCCTGACACCCAATCTAAACCTCCCCTGACACAGCTGCAGCTGCTCCCTCAGGTCCTGTCTCTGGTCACCAGAGAGCACAGATCAGTACCTGACTTTCCTCTTCTCCCAGGAGGAAGCTGCACACAGTGGTCAGGTCTCCTCTCAGTCTCTTCTTCTCCAGGCTGAACAAGACAAGTGACCTCAGCTGCTCCTCATATGGCTTCCCCTCCAGGCCTTTCACCATCCTCAAAGCCCTCAAGCCCTCAGTGATGCCTCAGACCAGGACTTCACCCATACCTGGCATTGTCTGTTCAAGTCCTGCTAGAGCCACGCCAGATAAATCCCTCTGCTTTCCTCCCTGCTCTAATTTATCAACATAACAACCTCATCGAGGAAGGACACTGTCGCCTTGTTTCACAGCCTTCAGCCTTGGAGTCAGAAACTTCATGTAAACAAAGTAATGTTTATAGTACTCTTTATCATGTTTTTACATTCCTTTCTGTGAAAGGACAATTGATGGGCACTTTCTTAGACCAGTGGAAGTGAAGAGGTTGAACCTCTGTCTTCCAATGTGGTCTCCTTTCTAGAAATCTATATAAGTTGTAAGAAAAATTAAACTTCCTCTTTTCCCTCTCCGACTCCGTGGTGATCACTGCGTCTCCCTCGGGACAGCATTGCGCCCATAGGACACATCCTCTGTTTCCATCCAGGAGCTGGTTCTGAGAACATCAGGGTCCCCAGCACTGCTGGATGTAGTTGGTGCTCTGAGAAGTTTGGGAGAAGCCCTTGGTAAAAGCAACACCACCTTGGTTGGAGCAAAGGCTCAACAGCAAAGCTCGTAACGCACCATAAACGTCCCCCTCCAAACTCTGAATTAAACACCCACTCAGCTGAAACATTTGAATGATGAATATCATCATCTGGGGGCGGGGGGGAGGGAGGGAAATCTAGGCAGCTTTATTTTTTCCAGTGCTACAGAAAGAATTTCCTTCCTCCTGCAGATGTGCAGCCGGGGCGCTGGAAACAGTTCCCCGTCAAGTTCGAGCAGCTGTACTCATGTGTCACCAGGCAATGAGACTCCAGGCCTGGACTGTCAGCTCCACTATTGAAATTAATGGGCCAGACTCCTCACATTAGTGGAAATCATCCCATTTAAATACATATATGTTATGCTGGGTACATAAGGCAACTGCAAACTGGCAGCGTGGAGGGAGGAGGCAGGGGGGAGAGGGGAATGACAGGGTGTAAAAAGAGAAAATCCGGGAGAGGGAGAACACATCCTCAGGGGAAAGTTATTAATTCGATGAAAGAAGTGTAAGGAAAGCCAAGAACTGATCAGATAGCACTGGAATGAGAGAGAGTGAGAGACAAAAGAGAGGAAGATAGTTATATGTATGGGTAGATGGATGCAGATATTTAAGATCTGTGCGAGAGCAAGCTTGGTGTGGGACTGTATCAGCACCCCAAACACCAAAGGTCACTTGGATCAAATACCTACAAGGGTCAAAAAAGCTTTCAGCAGCAACAGCAAACTTCAAACCACAGAACAAACACAGTCCAGCAAGGGAATGAGATTTTTTTCCCCCTTCCTTACTTAGTATTCAGGAGAAGCAGCATTTTTCTGCAGCATTTAGAGAGAGTAAATAATCAGAAACATGCTGCTGGAGGAGCTGGGGAAGGGGCCAGAGAACCTGGGTGTGAGGCAGGGCAATGGGCAGATGCTGGCAAGGTTCCCCACGTGCAGAGGAGGACAATGGGGATTTCTCACACCCCACAGGGATCCTGAGCTGCCACAGTGCTTTGGGACCCCGAGGTCATGAGGACTGGGGGGTCCTGCAAGGTCCTGCTGGGCTGGGGGAGCCTCCAAGGCCACTCTAGGCTGGGGAAGAGTTCAAGGCTTGGCAGAAACCTGTCACTCCCCCAGGAGTGATGCTGGGGATTTCTCCCCACCCTTGATCCATCAAGAAGTATCAGGAACCATTTTTTTAAGACAAATATTCCTGTTTTCCTGAAAAGAAACAAAATGAAGGATAAGAGATCTTATCGTGAAATCAGATGCATCATCCTTCAACAGAAGGTTTAAAAATGGAGATAACCCAGAACTTGGTGATGACAATTAATATGGGAAAGGATTTCTTCATCAAGATAGTTCTGTTCAGTCCCTTCCTATTTTATTTCTTTGCAATCAGAAACATGAAGCTTCTGATCTGGGAAAGAATGCATCTTTTTTTTTTTTTCCTGTGAAAAAGTTGCATTTTTTTTTCACAGTTCTTTGCCAAAGCTGCTGCTGCTGCAGTGAAACAAATCCCCTTTTCCTGCCTGCAATGGTGGGGCAGCAGCTGAGAGCAGGGGCTGGGGGACCATCAGGTTTCCCTGCATTTCCCTGCAGTGCAGCCATGCAGGGGAAAGCAGAAATGATTCAGAGGTTAAATACTGCCACGAAGAAAACATCAGCCTCGCCTGCATGCGGAAGCTCACAGCTCCAGGAGCGTGTAAATGCATTTTTGTTTTGAAGGAGCTGGTGTCACGGGGGTTGTCTCAGCTCTGGGGTGCTGGCAGAGGTGGCTGCTGGAGAGGGAAGGGTGGCTTGTGAACAGATCCCAGTATTCAAAGGACAGGCATTAATGGGCCAGGAATGCTGCAGCTGTAAAATGGGGAAAACAAAACAATTCTGTTTTGCAGAAGGACCTCACCAAAGATGACTCCAGCGAGCACACGATCCACCAATCCATCACCTCCCAGAATCCCACATGAGAAGGTGGGATAATTACTATAATTTTAATGTACTCCATGATGATTTAAATACACCGGGTAAACTAAAAATATCCTGCTTTTTCATGAGGGCGCTGACTTTCTGAGGTAATGCTGCCCCAGAGCTGCTGGTGGTTCGTGTGCCAGCCCCTTCTATTACCCCTCAGGGCGCCATAAACCTCGTCACAGCTTTGCCCAGTGGAAAGTCTTTGCCTCCTGCATTTTGCACACCTCTCCTTTGGAAAAAAAAAATACAAACCCAAACCAATAAATCCTCTGCTCTTTCTCTTGTGGTAGATCTGTAGAAGGAACAGAGGATGGAGAAGACGATGTGAGCAACAAGGGTGGGAGCAGGGAGCCTGGGCCAGCTGAGTGCTTCAGCATGCTTGGAAGTGTCAGTGAAGCGAATAGTGTGTTTCTAACACAGTCCTGAGTGTTGAAATGCTGCTTAAATTGCCTCCAGAGCTGACATGAAACCCGAAGATCTGGAATTATCTCCCGTGATTGATTGAGTGACTGATTGATTTGATTATATATATTTTATATGTGTGCGTTAGGGCTGGATTTGGCTGTCTAAACATCATTTCCCAGAGCCAAGTTAGAAGCTCTGGGGTATCCAGCCCCAGACTCCAGCTCTTGCTTCTGAGGACTGCTTCGCTTCCCTTGGCTCTGTGTCTCTCTGCCAGCACTGTGGGATGTCTCAGATATACAAGGGCATCTCAGATGGCACCAGGCTCCTGTGTGTAGGCACTGAATCCCTCCCTCTGAGTCATTAAGGCTCACAGAGATCATATTTTCAAAGTTTCCCTCCGCAGTAACTGGGATCAGAACTTTACCTTAAAAATAAACAACATCCAAAGCCAAGAGTTTCCTGGATAGTCAATTAATTTTTTTTGTGGGGGTTGGTTTGGAAGTATTCTGAAATCTGATCCTCATTGTAAAGTTGGGAATCTTGGCAGCCATGTCAAGAAGCAAACTGTGTATATTTTGCCTAGAATTGTTTCCACCATATAACCAGGAAATAATAATGAAAAAAAGCCCCTTCTCCTTTAATTTATTTGCAGAGGTCTTCATGGGTCCCTTGCTTGTCCCCCATCATGCTGGAAAAAAGGAAACCTGAGATGAGATTTGTTCTTGCATCTGTGCAAATGCAAAATTCTTAGATAGACTCAACGTGACTGCTCATGTGAGGTGGGTTTAGCAACACAGAAGTTCACTGGACCATTCCTATGGATATCTTGTTTAATAAACGAGGTGAAACAGCCTGGATAAGGATCCAGGCTGGGCTTTTTCCAGGCTGGGAAGGTCTCGGACTTGGAATTGCAGAGTTTTTGCCTCTTGGGGGAAAAATGGGGACAAATGGATCAGTCTGGACTGTCAGGATTTTGTGTTCATTTGTAGGGTCCCCCGCAGGAGACCCACAGGACAAGCTCACAGTGAAGGAAACAAAGGATTTCACAAACTCCAGCTGATACAAAACCAGTGACCTTTGTTCTGCTCCTCGGTTGACCACTGAGAAATTATTATTGCAGAGATAAAGATCATAAATTTTTGTGCCTGGCTTTTTTCCTAGATCCTGTTTAACAGTGTTTCTTGGCAGTTTCTTAGTAGATACTTTTTAGCTCTGGCTCTCTTCCTGGAGCTCTGGCAATTAAAGATATTAACATTCAGCTTTAAAAATAGCAAGGAGTGGGTATCCAGCCTCCCCAGATGAACACCCCTGAATGTGGGGAGAGCCTTCAAGGATGCAGAGCCCAGGGCTGAGCCATGCAGACCGTGGAGAGGCTGCCTGGTGTCTCACTGCCCTTTCCAGTCCTTGGTCCCAGGACCTCCTCACCCTCTCTTCTGCCTGGCAAATTCATGCCCATCCCTTCCAGATTTTTCACCCCTTGGCTGGTTTATACAGAAACCCTCATGTTGACAGGATGTCCCCGTCTTTAAGTGCTACAATTTGGTCTGTTTTGCTCCTGGGTAGAGCCACCCACCTCGGCCGTGTTTTCCAGGATGCTGAAGTATCACTGTGCCTGTTGAGCTGGGAAAGGAAAAACCAACAAACAGCCCTTCTCCTCCCTCTGCTTGAGCTCTGAGAGCATGAAGTGGAAATGACCTGGCTGGTGACTTGATTCTGAGCTTCCCTGCCTGTCTTGGCCCCTCTAAAATACAGAGGAAACACATTGTTATCCACAGATCCTGACAGCTGCCCAAGGAGAAACAGACCCCTCTGGCAGGAATATTTTCACCTCTGCTTCCCTCCTCACTTCTCCATCAGCAGTTGGAAAAAAGGGTGTGGGAACAGACCCTCTTGTTAAGTAAGCACAGAGAGAGATGAGGGCTGTGTACCCCAAGCTTCTCTGTGAGTCCTTGATGTGTGTCCTTAATGCTGCCCAGTGAAACTTTTCTTCCACCTTGTTCAGGGCACCCAGGAGGTGCTCTGGACTCTCATTCTCCAGTATTTCTCACTGCAGTGATGCTTTCTCTCTCTGTTGAGGACCATAAAGCTCCCTCCTGGGAGATTTGGATGAGGCTGAGGCCAGGACGTGGCGAATGGAGGGCCACACAATTCCTGCACGCTTATCCCAAAGGGCTGAACCACAGCAGGAAGGGGTTCACAGTGAAGATGTCCAAGCACAGGGAAAGGGGGAGCTTGAGCAGGGCACTGGAGGAGCAGGGGGTCTGCAGCTGAGATTGTGAAATAATCAGCAAAGGAAAGCAGCAGCCCAAGCTTCCCTCCAGGAGCCTGCAAGAGCCAGCTGCCAAGGACAGCCTTGCAGAACTCGCTGGATAGAGCAGGAATTTTGATTTGGAATCCGTGATAGCCAGGACACAACTGAGGAGAATTTGAATGCACAAATAAGCTTGTAAAATATGGAGCAAGGGCACTGGAAGGGATGTGACCTGAAGGGCAAGAAAAGCCCTGCTCCTTCCACTGATCACCCCACGGGTCCTTCACACCCCCCAAGCTCACAGAGATCCCAGCTTCTGGGGTCTCAGGGATTCTTTTGGGGCAAGGTCAGAGGCAGCAGCTCAGAACATGCAGTACTGAGCATAATTTTGGATACAGAAGAGCCACTTCCAGCGTGGGGGTGGCCTGTGCCCCTCTCCTTCTGGCCAGGCAGTCAGGGGCGGCTTCACAAAGCAACACCTGGAGGAAGAACCTCAAAGAGGAACTGTCACTGCTCTGCCAAAACCTGGGCCCCAAACCTGGACATCGTCCATGCAAAGGACGTGGCTCAACACCTTGGTGAGGGTGAATCTACAGGTTGGTGGTGGTGACAATGAAGGGGGAATTTGGGGTCTCTAAGTTGGGAATTTGGGAGGCAGCAGTTGTGCAAATAGCCATGAGCTGGTGAGTGAAAAGGAAAAGGGGTGGTTGTAGTCACTCTTTTAGGGAAGGACAAGGTTCCCAGGACCTGGGGATGTCTCTACCCCTCTCTGTGATAGGTGCTGTCCCATAATTTTAAACAATGAATTATTTGGTCTTGAAAACTTGACCTTTTAGCCCTCAATTCTTTGAAATCAACAGGAAGACTATGGCACTATCTCACTACACCCTGTGCTTGAGGCGACGCCTTTCACCAGACATTTGAGGTTTTAATCATTTTTGGTTATTCCTCATAATTTCAGTTAATAAATCCAGGGTGGTTACAGCGATGATTCATGCAGGATGCATCCTGTTTCTTCTCTCCCACATCTCTCTGGCAAAAAGCTGCTATGGATTAGGAACCTTGCCCTTCATTTTTGGAAATTGCTCTCCCACTATAGACTCCAAATGAGAATTGCTGTGGTATTTCACTGTGTGCTATTTCAGAGCGCTGGCTTCTTTGATGCAGTCATCATCTATATGGAAAAGAGGTGTGTGCAGGAATCAATGGTACAGTTCAGCTGCATCTGCATTAGAAAGGCATCAAAATGAATGAAATGCAGGAACTGAAATGTGCTCTCCCAGGATGCTGTGCTAAATCTGCACTTCAGAAACACGCCAAGGCGCTTTCTGAGCGCGGGCTGCAGAACCAGGAGGGTCCCACAATTTCACACCACTCTTCCTACATTTCCATTCTCACCTCTGGTGACTGGAGCATGTTGAGGTTTGTCTGAGTTCCCCGAAAGTTGCATGATATGTCTTTTCATCTGCTATATAAAAGGGTTGGGTTTTTTCCTCTTTTTTTTATGGCTGGTTTTCTATTTCCCTTTTCTTTTGTCATTGCCCACTTCTAGAAAATGCTGGTGGTTTTCAGTTTCTGGAAGAAGGCTGCTCTTCTCTGTGAAAGAGGCAACAGAGCAAACTGTGCTCAATCAAATTGATACAAAATGATTGGTCCATGCAGCTTTAGACATCTTAAGAGGGCCCTTTGCAGGAGCAGGAGTAATTTTCTACTTTGAGTCTTCTCATCTCACCAGCTGGGATGGCAGAGCCACACATCCCAAAACCTCCTCTGCTTCTCTATTTGATCAATTAATAAACACAGCAGTTAAAAGACGAAGCCAGAAGCCCTCAAAAGGAGCAGATAATCTGAGCTGCTTTCCTTGTCCTTTAGTAACAGTGAGGGGAAAAGAAAAAGAAAATAATCTTACTTTTACCCAGCCTAATGCCATCTCCTGTTACTCCTCACATAAACACAGGCTGCATTCCAGTGAGAGGAGACCACAACACTCACAGCAAGCACTGGTGGGGATTTTGTCTCTCTGGGATGTTCAAGACTCTGATTGTAACAGTGGAGAGCAATGGGAACTGCTGGAATATGATTAATTTCATCCCAAAACTGACATTTAAAATAGATCCTATCCTAGAGACTGCCATTTTCTCACCCCCGGCTCTAAAGGGAGCCTGGGTATAGCTGTAGAGAACTCCTGTGAAAATCCTGGGTGAGATGAGTCTCACCCTCAGCTGGAGGGATCTGAACATATTCTTAATTTCCTCTGTGGACTGTGGAAAGGGGACAAAGCCCAAAGAAGAGGCCATTAGGCTTCATCAGCAAAGGAGGATACAAAGGAGCTGGAGAGGAGCTTTTGACGAGAGCATGGAGACAGGACAAGGGGCAGTGCCTTTAAACTGGCAGAGGGGAGGTTTAGATGAGTTGTCAGGTGGAAATCCTTCCCTGTGAGGGTGGGCAGGTCCTGGCACAGGCTGCCAGAGAAGCTGTGGCTGGCTCTGGATCCCTGGCAGTGTCCAAGGCCAGGCTGGACAGGGTTTGGAGCATCCAGGGATAGCGGAAGGTGTCCCTGCCCATGGCAGGGGGTGGAATGAGGTGATCTTTAAGGTTCCTCCTAACCCCACCCATTCTAGGATTTTATCATCATTGCCCCCTTGATCTCCTAACAAACTGACAAATACTGGAGACAGAAGAGGTTTGGGCACATCTTTGCATTCCAAACCAAGCTTTAATAGCTGAGTGTCTCTTTGCCCTGGTGTTTTCACGTTGTGAGGAATGGGAACATCCTCTCTGCCGTTTAAAAAACACGAAGATTTTCTCTTCATTGTCAAAAGCACAGAAGAGAGCAAGTAGGAGAGGAAATGAGCAGCCAGCTCTGTCCAATATTAACAGCTCTGCAACTCAGGAGACAGGTTGAAACGAGTTTATCTCCCCCCAAAAAACTGGCAGGTTGAGTAAAAACACTTGGTAGAAGAGTGACCCCAGGGAGGATGAGAAACCTTCTGCATAATTATCTGCAGCCAGGGTTTGGCTCTGCTCTGGTAGATGTTAATCCTTCACACCCACCGTGGAATGGCCAGAGAACAGCCCTTGTGGTGAAACACATGAATGGGAGGCAGAGGAATGCAAAGTTCCTCTTGTTTTGCATGGTTCAGGATCAAATGCAGCCAACACCTATCGCAGCACAGGGAGCTGTGCCTTATCACCACCAGCTTGCATCCTGTTGGCAATCACAGCACCCCCAGCCTCACAGCTGAAACTCCTATCACGCCATCTCTGCCCTCAGGATCATGTAACTAAAAGGTGAAGTGGGGAAAAAAAAAAGGAAAATGAAAGAAAGAAAAGCTTGAAATGCTAGGAGAGCTCTAAGCTTTGATTCAGCAAAGGCTTTGAGGACGTGTCTCATTTAAATGAGACCTGAAATTGACTCCCATCAATAAGCCTTAAGAAGATTCTTATGAAAATAAACCATGACTACTTCTCCCCTCAAAAAAACCACAACAAACTAGAGCCAAGTCTAAAGTTATGAAAATAATCACCAATAATTTACAGCCTAATCAACTGTGGGAGATACTATTGGTTTCTCTGTTATCTACCAGGATCAATAACCACCTTGTAGTAAAGCCTCAAGGTGCTGGCAGGGGCAACCACAATATTCCCTGTAATTGTTGCTCAGCTCCTATTTATGGGAGCGTGGTCACAAAAACCAGCTGCAAGAACAAATTCAGAGCTGGCCTAACCTGACACAGAGTCTTTGGGAGAGGCACCCTCTCCTGCTGAACCTGAACTCTCAGGTAAAAAAACCCCAAACACTTAGGAAAACATTTTTTTCCCCCACAAAAACCTGATGACTCTTGGGGGAATTGGGTGATCCTGGGTTAAGCACAAGTTTGGGATTCACTACCAGTGACATCATTGCAACTTTTATTTCCTTGGACACTGCTGACTGCACCTTGTGCTAAAAAATCCCCTTTCATGTGACCTTTAGCCTTGGTCTTCATCCTGGGACTTACATGAGCCTTAAAGAGATAAGGAATGGACACTTATAGCTGTAATGAAAGAAATGAGGTGAAAATGCCACCTTGCCTTTGTGAGGAGCACCTGGCACTGGAAAACGAAGCAACCATGGCTCAGCTATCACCCTGTAACTCTTTACACTGTGGGAATTATATCCTTGAACCTGAGAGAACAGGGTAAGAAGGAAGGGAGAGTGGCACTGATCCAAGGTTGGATAAAGCCCTGCCTGTTTGGAGTCTCATAAATCCAGCAAGGAAGCAGAGTGAGGGGATTGCCCCAGTCTGCTCTGTCCTTGTGAGACTCCACCTGCAGGGCTGTGTCCAGCTCTGGGGCCCTCAACACAAAAAGGACATGGAGCTGTTGGAACAGAGTCCAGAGGAATCCATGGAGCTGCTCCAGGGGCTGGAACACCTCTGATCTGGAGCCAGGCTGAGAGAGCTGGAAGTGTTCTCCTGGAGAGGAGAAGGCTCCAGGGAAAGCTCAGAGCCCCTTCCAGGGCCTAAAGGGGCTCCAGGAGAGCTGGAGAGGGACTGCAGATAAGGGGGAAAGACTAAAAGAGGGCAGGTTTAAATTGGATATTAAAAATAATTTCTGTTTGAGGGTGGCAAGGCCCTGGCACAGGCTGTCCAGAGGAGCTGTGACTGCTCCATCACTGGAAGTGCTCAAGGTTGGATGGGGCTTGGAGCAAGCTAATCTAGAGGATTAAACCCCACATGGCAGGGGTTTTGGAACTGGATGATCATTAAGGTGGCTTAAAACCCAAGCCATTCTGTGACCCCATGATTTAAGGTGTGCAGCTGACAACCACAGCTCTTGGATGGGTCAGTGTCACCTGCAGGGGGGACATCAGTGCTCAGTGCCCTTCCAGGGGGCAGGGCCTGGTGGATGAGCTCACAAGTGCAGTTCTATGACCTGCAGAAAGCCTTCAACCAGACAAGGTCCCTCCTGCTCCGTGAGCAGGTGAGCCAAAAATTTCTCCCCCAGAGCATTGGCCATACCTTTGTTTGTTAGTGGCCAGGGCATTTCCCTGCTCCCTGCCAGCCCTGCCTCTTGGTTTTGGGTTTCCTGAGGGCAGAGGGGACAAAGAGCTTTCCTTCCTTTCCCTTCTGCCACAATATCAAGCACAGAGACACTGGGATCACAGGAGGCTCATCCCTCCCTCGCAGAGGAGGGAAGGCTTTGTGCTGTCCTTGTGCCCTTTGGGGCTATTTTGCTTTTATGCCTCTACTAAATCTGTCCCCAGGGCTCGGGGCGGCTGCAGCAGCCCCAAGGCTTGGCACAGGGGTCTGTTTTAAGGTTGCCACAGCAGCTGCCAGGGCAGCATTTAAAAATGGCACGGGTTGTTATTTAATGCCAGCTGGGCAGGGATGGCAGGGAGGGTGGGTCAGTGACCCCAAGTGACCTGTTACAGACTGACAGCCCTTTGCAGCAGGATCCTCCTGGGGACTGGCTGGGAAGGGGGATTTGCCCTGGATCCACAGGGAGCTGAGCATTTTGGATGAGTTTTTGAGGAGTTTCCGTGAGAAGGACTAAAAGTTTAGGCCAAGCACTGCTGTGACCAAAACTGGTCTCGAAGAACAAGGTGTTTTATCTTACAGCAGAAAAACCTGCTTTAATTACACATACGTAGGAAGGAGGGAAGGCAGAACTGATGAGAAGAGATGTGCAGCAGCCCCAACAGAATTAGCTTAATTTCTCCTGTGCCCTTAATTATCTTAGAGGAGGAAGGGCTGGAGGGATATAAATGGTTGGGGAGGCAAGTGGGAAGGGAAGGTGGCTTGCAAGGCTCTCCAGACTTCCCCTGTTCCCTGGTTCCTGCAGCCATCACCTCAGCATTCCCTGGGGATGGTGTTGTCACTGCCAGGGACCATCCTCAGAGCAAGGGATGCCTACAACAACCTGCAAGGTCAACTTGGGGTGCAGCTGAGTTTGGTGTGCTCAGAGAGGGGGTCTGCACCTCTGCAAAAGCAATGGGAGCTGGTCAGCCATGGACATAATTTTGGTAGTACCACATCTAGCAAAGGGCAGACACTGCCCAGTGACAAACTGAATGACAGTGCTGAGGTGCCCAGAGAAGCTGTGGCTGCCCCTGGATCCCTGGAAATGTCCAAGGCCAGGTTGGGCAGGGCTTGGAGCAACCTGGGATGGTGGAAGGTGTTCCTGCCCATGGCAGGAGGAGAAATTGGATGTTCTTTATGGTCCCTTCCAACCCAAACCATTCACTGATTTTATGAATAATAAATCATCAGCACTTTAATAGCTTGGTGGTGTACACCTTAATAGTTGTACATGTGCATATGATTGCAAATTGTTCATTCTGAGGATGTGTCAACAAGGCCAGTCCCAGGCTGTGGCAGTGGGAAGAGGAGGGAGAACACAGCTGCCATGGGATGTGCAGGAAGGGTTTTGCAGCTCTTTCCTCCCGAGTCAGCCACACCATGCACAGGGTGGTTGTGCTACTGTCCCCTCTGCCCTCTCATGAGACTGCCCCGATGTCCAGGGGTGAGGAATCTGGCCCTGTTTTTCCACTTAAGGTCAAATTTAGTCCTACCTATCTGTTCTTTCTGTCTTGCTCTCCCTGCAGCAGGGACCACACCCTCACTCTGCTTTTCCACGCTCATCCAAGCTTTCCTGGGACAGCCAAAACCACTGGAGTGTTCTGTAACTGCCTGAGGCTGAGGCTGTTTCTCCAGGCAGCAGGGTGGGAGGCTCTGGGGGACACAAGGATCCGTGTGTCCCTACCTTGGGGTTTTTGGTGACTCATCCAGGCAGGAGGAAGATCCCATCACACAAGTGGCCTCCTAAACACCTCTTCTAAATTCAATCATCCTCCACTAAGCAGATGCTGGGGCAGTGAGCACGCTCATAAATGAAGCAGGAAAGAAGGAAATTGTGCCTGTGGAGGGAAATGTTCATTCAGTCAGGTGTAGTGTTAGTCATGCCCGTGACATGGGCCTGGTCTGCATCTCTGGAATCTCCTGGGCAGACCCTGGGCATGACTCAGGGGCCAGCACAGACAGGGAACATCCCCAGCACGGGGGACTGTGAGTATCCACTGGGTTGGGTGTAGGGGGAAGAGCCATGGTGTTGTTTATGGATAGAAAGGTTAAAATTAAAAGGGCAGAAAATAGTCAGGCATGATAAACAAGTCCTGTTGCATCTCTCTGGAGAGTGTCTGCATCTGCATCCTCCAACCCATTATTAGTTAGTAATAAATTCCTTCCCAGATGGAGGTGCCAGCTTTGCCCTCCCAGTGAACCCACACTGTTTATCTGAGCCATAAAATCACAGGAGCACAGAAGAGTTTGGGCAGAAGGGACCTTAAAGCTCATCCAGTCCCACCCCCTGCCATGGGCAAGGACACCTGCCACTGTCCCAGATTGCTCCAAGCCCCTGGCCTTGGACATTTCCAGGGATTTGGGGGCAGCCACAGCTGCTCTGGGCACCCTGTGCCAGGGCCTCATCACCAAACAAGATTCCATGGGACAGGGTGTAGTGGCTTCCAAGTGAAGAAGTTTTTTTTTATAAGGGAGGTGAGGGACTGGCACAGGTCCCTCAGACAGGTGGTGAGTGCCCCTTTCCTGCAAATATTTGAGGTCTGGTTGGATGGGGCCCTGAGCAACCTGATCTCATTGGAAATGTGCCTGCTCATTGCAGGGGGGCTGGACTAGATGGCCCTTGAAGGTCCCTTCCAACCCAAACTATTCTACAATTCCATGGTTGAGTCATGGCTCTGTGACTCTGGGATTCTGTGGTTCTATGGATCTATGAATCTATGATTCTATCATTCCATGATTCCATGGTCCCATTATTCTATGGTTCTATGACTCCATGACTCTATAACTCTCTGATTCTGTGTTTCTGTGACTTTATGACTCTCTGATTCTGTGACTCCAGTCCCCTCCCCACAGGCTGCTCCCACCCTGATACCTGCTCTGTTCAGTGCCCCATGGGGTGGGAATGTTCATAAGGGGAGGGGAACATCCCTACCCCATCCTCCAGACAAGAAATTCAAGAGTGTTTCCTTCCAGACCACCCAAGAAATAAGTGGCAGCGCAAGATCAGGATTTGGGCTCCCAGCTCCATCTTCCAGCCCCAGGCTTACACTACAAAACAAAAAAACCCTAAAACCCTAAAACCAAAAACATCTGCAAACCACACAGTCTCCTGCTAAAAGATTTGAAGAGATAAAATTATGTTAAACTCTTAATCCTTCAGCCTTTTCTAAGGCCCAGCTCCACTTAAAATCAGAAATGCAAAGACCTTAACATTGGGCTGTAAGAAAAACAAACTACAGCGATCGTTTATTTTAACCCACAAAACTGCAAGAACAAGTAATTACCCTAAACCTACAGCATTCTTGGGAAGAGAGCTGTATATAAAATAGGTTCCTTATGACTTTTTGGGCCAGCTTTGTAAATTTCCTTTTGGAATTTCTGACACAGAAAGGAAAAGGAGTTTTTTAACTGTATCTGTGAGATGGCATGTCTTTAAATTTCCAGAGTAGAAGCGTGAAAATAAAAACTTCTATGTGAGCTGATAAAGCTTTAACTTTGCATATCTATCTTGATTCTCTCTGTGAGTACATCCATAAAATCCTTACAGCTGGGGAAGGATAGGCCTTTAAATAAAAATGCTGAAAAAATCCTTAGTGAAGGAGAGAGTACAGCCTCTTCAATCATTGAATTTTGTTTATCGCAACAGATTATGGATCTGAGAGGAAGAGGATTCGAGAAATAATTATGGCTTTAAGATACAACAGGACAGCCATTATGAGAAACACGTAAGTTTGCTGTTTACAGGGGAAGCTGTCTTAAAATTGCTGTCCCCAGGTTTTCAGAGATGGGAGCTCAGCCCCGTGAAATCCGATGGAGCTCGTTGCAGGAGCAGAGGCAGAGGCAGAGAGGGGTTTGTGGAACATGAGGGGGCAGTTTGTTCGAGTGTTTTTATGGAGACAGACTGGTTTAGGACCTTAGCTGAGGCACGAGTCCAAGGCAACATCCTCCAAAAACCTAAATTCTCCTGTTGAGGGAACAAAATCTGCTGATACTCAAGGTGATGAGCCATGAAGTGAGAAGGGAACTTCTCCCCTTGTTTGCACCAGCATAAATCAGGAACAGCTCCATTGATGTCCAGAATCTTAAAGGCTTCCTCCAGAAGCAAAGGGTCAGACCCAGCCACGGACTGTGGTGGTGCTTTTGGCTTTATGGGAATGTTTTAAAACGTGTGCTTTATTGTACTGCAGCAGAACATCTTATAAAAGGCCATGACAGAAAAGAATAATTTTAATAGTGGGGGGGGGAAAAAAAATCTGAGTTTGAGTCAACGAAAAGACATCCTGCATTGGGACTGTCAAGGCAAATTGACTATTCAGACTTATTCTTCACTCACATAACTGAAATAAAGGGGGAGTTGCTCAGGTGATAGTGGGACTAAATCATTGTAAGAAAACATTAGGCCTGAGATTTCATTCCTCCCAGCCTCAAAACCCACTGCCTCCCACGGGCTAGATTGTGCTTGTATAAGACTTTCCTTCTTGGCTTTTTGTGGTGATTTATGTTTCCTTGCAGTGTGTTATTTAGCCATAAGTTATACCTTTGTGCTGTAGCACATCCCCTGGTAAGCAATGAGACAAAGCAGGAACTTTTTTTTTTTCTGTAGTGACTGGAATAAGGGTTTTCTCCATATCTTTGAGAATTTAGTGGGGGCTGATAAAAGAAAGATTTCCAAATCCTCATGCTCAGAGGGAAACAGGAACATAAACTCCTGGTCCTGGGAATAAAGACTTCTCAATACACAGAGGCCACTCTCTGGGTATCAGAGGAATTCACCTACTGTTCTCCAGAATGAACCTTAGAAATAAAAAAGGAAATATTCAGTGTTTTTATTGACACATTACACCATGCTACTTCATATTTGATTGCTGCACTTGTTCGTCACCAAGGTCTCCAAACCAGATCCTGGTTCCTCAGCATCCAACAGCTGAGTTCACAATGCAAGGAGAAAAGGAGAGTCACACAATCACAGAATGGTTTGGGTTGGAAAGGACCTCAAAGATCATCTAATTCCACATCCCTGCCATGGGCAGGGACACCTCCCACTATCCCAGGTTGCTCCAAGCCCCATCCAACCTGGCTTTGGATAATTCAGGGATCCAGGGGCAGCCACAGCTTCTCTGGGCACCCTCTGCCAGGGCCTCACCACCCTCACTGGGAAGAATTTATTCCCAATATCCAACCAAATTCTCCCCTCTTTCACTTTAAAGCCATTAACCTTTGTCCTATCCCTAGATACCCTTGTTTTGGGTTGAAGGAGATCTCTGGGGGTCACCTTGCCCAAAGGCTGCTCAAAGCAGGGCTGTGGCAGTGGACAGCTCTGAGGTTACTCTGGATGTCTCAGGACCTTGGCACTGAAACAGCCAACTGACAAGGGTGCTTGTGATTCCCACAACTCTTTTTTTGTTGTTGTTCCTTAAATCATCTGAGGATTAAGAAATATCTTATCTTTTAATTAAGAATCAGTTTCGTTTCAGATTGCAGCATAATTTAATTTATTCAGAGTGTTCCTGGAGTTAATTGACACCAACCCATACACAATGGCACTTTCTGTCTTGGTGCATTTCCAAGCCTCCACCACTCTGTGGTCTGTGCAGCCCACATAGCACAGATACAAGAAAGAGGAGATCAAAGATGCCTTGAGGCTGCTTCTTGCACCCTGAAGTCACATTGTCTTCAAAGGAATTGGATGGGCTGCTGCAAGCTGAGGTGC
This sequence comes from Horornis vulcanius, assembly GCA_013401035.1. Taxonomy (NCBI): domain Eukaryota; kingdom Metazoa; phylum Chordata; class Aves; order Passeriformes; family Scotocercidae; genus Horornis; species Horornis vulcanius. The sequence goes on along the minus strand of VZUA01098136.1, from coordinate 13,294 downwards.
TAAAGGACACCTGGAGTCAGTGGAGGGTGAAGAACATCCACACACCTTGGTTCATGGCCCATCTAGCTCTGGTCCTGTCTCCACCAAGGGTTCAAGAGCCAAGGAACTGAGCAGAGGATCAACAGCTTGGAGAAGACTGTGAGAGCAGGGAAAACACCCATTGGTGTTGCCTGGAGCAATGGGTCCTGGGCTCACTTTGTGGCTCTTGGACTTCCCAAAGTGCTGTCCCTGCATTTAACAGCCCTCCAGGAATTTCTCCCATGAGTTAGCTGAACACTGTTTTCAACCTGTAAATGGTTTGCATTCACTCCGTGTAAATGCTCTGCACTCACTCCCTGAGCTGCAGGGAAAAGGATACTGAGGCATTTTATTGGATGTGGGAGCTGAGGTCAGTGCAGGCTGCAGAGTTAAATCTGTCAGCACAAGGTGGCAAGCAGGTCATTCCCTTTCACTGATAAACACTGAGCAGGAATTGTTGAAGAAATCAATGAGGACAGAAGCCAACACTGAGCAGCTCAGGAAGGCAAGGACCCAGGAGACAGCACAAACACTCAAGGGTTTAGATGGTGAGACCCCAGATTTATGCTGGCAGCAGGGAAATCCGGTGCTGAAGAGCTACAAAGATGGCCATGGAGTCAGATCTCACTTCTCAGCAGGAGCTGGATGATTTCATTCTGCCCTAAGTACACCAAGTTCCCATGCAATGTGAAGAGAGTGACCTGGTGAGGTCCTGGCACAGGGTGCCCAGAGAAGCTGTGGCTTCCCCATCCCTGGAAGTGTCCAAGGCCAGGTTGGATGGGGCTTGGAGAAGCCTGGGATAGTGGAAGGTCCATGTCAGAGGGTTGAAATAGAACGATCTTCAAGTCCATTCCCAAATGGAACCCAAACCATGCTGTGGCTGATAAAATGCCTGGGTGCCTTCCCTTTTGCGTATTATTTACAGCAGGTTCAATCCAGTTTTGAGCTCCAGATTTGGCATCATGCATGGGGGGCCCACACACAAACAGGGATCTCTTTCTGCTGTGATACCCTGGAGTGTCTCTTCTCATCTCCCACCAGAACTCCAGGATTCTGGAGATGTTCTGCAGCCTTTGCATTGAGCTGACAGGGATGTTGCAGATCCCTGATGCCATCTCAACCGCACCACTCTGTGTGAGCAGCAAAGTCAAACCCCCAAATCTGGGGACAGAATTCACACAGGAGCAGCAGGGTGGTGCTGGTTGCTTTGGATCCTCTGCCTAACCCCAAGGAGTGAGGCAAAAAGTGCATATTCCAGGCTGTTTGCATGGAGTGGACTCCTTCATCCACAGCCTTGTGGAAGGCTCCTGCACAGACAGGGCACACCCACTCCCCATGGGATGCACACAGGCTGGGGGATGCTGCAGTGGCTCCAGCTGTGCACCTTCAACATCTGTCTCTTCATACATTTGTCTATCTCACTCTTTTATTTTTATTTTATTTTATTTTTTTTTTATTTTTAGTTTGTATGACTTCACACAGCAAGACAGAGTGCTGAGGTGATGCTGTGGTGAATATAAGCACACTGGTTTTAACCCAAATAATTTATTATTTACATTAATATTTAATATTTTATAATAACTTCTAATAATTATCTTTATTAATTATTTAGACTTTTTATTACTTTTTAACCCTGAAGCAAATGGACAGGCCTTGGTGGGGATGAGGATCTCTTTCAGTGCTGGTATCATTTTATATGAGCTGTAAGTGCTTTGATGGCCTGATTTAAACCATTAATACCATTAAGTATTTAATTAAGAAAGTGAATAATTAATTATATATGTTCATACAATAGTAGTCATGATAATACTATTGCTAATGAGCAATAATTAACGATGGGTTGTATTTGGAGAGGCAGTAGAGGACTGACACCTCTAAGATCAGGAATGTGCTCTGGGAATGGTCACGGGCATGGATCAGTCCTGGCTGTCCCTGAGGAGGGAACAGGGAAACCTCCCTGACTTCATCCAGCCTTTCTTTACCTTCCTTACCTCGGCATCACCTTCAAGGACTGTGAACTTGTGAGGGTTCCTGGTTTGGGCAGAGCACGTGCTGGGAGCAGGAGGTGGAACTGGAATATTCCAGGGTTCCTCCACCCTCTCCTGTTGTGCATGTGGGTCTGGCCCCCTTTTCCCCATCCCTCACCCAAGCTCAAACACACATCTGTGCTCCCCACAGCAGAGCTTAGAGAAACTTAACAAGAAACACTCAAAACCCACCCTTACCCACTGCTGTGCACCTTGTGTCGGGCACTGCAGTAACATAGAAAGAATAAAAATAATAATTAAAAAGTGCCAATTCCTTCCCCAAGTACAGGAGTGGTGAGTCTTGCCAGGGACTGGTTGTCACCAGTCCCTGTCACTCTGTGTGTGTGCTAACACAAGCTGCTCCTCTCTGAGCTGAGGGCTATAAATAAGAATTAAATGATGGTAGCTGCAGTAGGGAAGATGATGGCAGTGTTATTGTGATGGATATCCGTGCTGGACCCTTTGTGGGCTGTGGGATGAAATGTGAGCTTTCTACACAGTCAGGAACAGCCCAGAGAGCGTTTGGAAAATTCCGGGGGAAAAACTGATTTGATTTTTGGCCTTCTTCAGGGAGGAAACTCACAGGACATATTTTCCTGGCTGTGGGAGTAGCCTGTGAGAAGGGTAACATGTTCTCCATACGTATGTCCCCGTCTCACTTTGCATCCTCAGGAATGCAAGGTTAGCAGGAAAATGCAGCTGGGAATCTGTAATGAAAAATTCTGCTGACTCTTCAAAGAGCATCTCTGATCTCTTTCACAGGCACGCTCAGCTTCCAAAGACATGCTGCTGACGTGAGGGGCCTCAGCTCTGAGAGCTGCAGGACCACACTCCAAAAGGAGGAGAAGTGCTGGACCTGGGGGAAGAGGTTGGGTGGTTTAAAATGTGGAGCTGTGGGGTGCCAGCGGCACAGGGCATTGCTGGGGTTGGGCAGGGTATTTTGGGGCATTGCACCTGAGTGACAGTCATCCCTGCCCACACATCCATCCATCCATCCATCCATCCATCCATCCATCCATCCATTCCTGCAACCCCCAGCACAGTGCAGAAACCCCTCCCCAGAGGCTCTCAGTGATTTCTGTTCTGCTTTTTAACCTCAGCAGTTTGTTCTCTTCAATTCCTCTGAAGTTTCCTCCCTCTTCCATTATCCAGTGGCCAAGGTTGCTGCTCAGAACAGGATGAGAGAGGAGAAGGCAGGAACTGGCAAGATAAAGTGTTTCCAAGAACTCCTCCTCCCTCCTGCTTCCTACTCAGAGCCTCTGTGTTAAACCAGCAGAGGGTTTTTTGCCCCTTCTCCTTTCCCCAGAGGCTGTCCCAGGACAGCTCTGCTCTGGGAGTCAGAAACCTTCTTGTAACCACTCAATCTCATGGACTCACTTTCAGCTCTTTTGCCCTCAATTTTGCTCTGCCTGATCTATTCTGTTTACCCCTGAGATAACTGTGCAGACAGCAGCTGCATCCCATCCCATCCCAGCTCCCATTTCAGTAGACTAAGCAAGCTTGGGGAGCTCTTCTCGTGGGGCAGAAGGTTCATGGATCAAAGGCCTGGCTTTCACTTGCACCAGGCAATTTTCCCCAAGAGCAGATTTTTCTTGATGTTATTAATATGGCTCACAAGAGGGGAAAAATAATGGAATGTCCTTAGTCCCACATATACAGAAATGGTGGGGGGTTTGTTGAAATTAACTGAAAAGGAAGATCCATCATGGCATCAAGGCTTGTGGAAAAAAAAAAAAAAAACTTGTGGGTTTTTTTGGTTTTGTTTGGTTTTTTTTGGTTTGTTTTTTTTTTTGGTTTTTTTTTTTTGTTTTGTTTTTTTTTTGTTTTTTTTTCCCATGAGCAATCCCATTTGTGGACGGGTGCTAAGAGAGCTGCTGAAGGATGAGGGCTTTCAAAAGTTAATTGATTAGAGGAAAATCCCACCTCCTTAATAGTTATTCAGACTCATTTCATATTTTGCAGCTATTACACAGTTATAAAGTAGCTGATAGAAAAGCCCCTGTATTACAGATGGGAAAACTATTTCTCATGAAAAGATCAAAGCCCCAGCTCCCATATTTGAGCACATTTATCAATAAATCACATACCAGGATAAGAAATTTCAGTGTCAGCTTTCTGCTTCCAGACAAGAAGACTGAACGAGCTACTCAAAAGCAGAGAGTTTAATTTTAATTAGATTTTCAGTTGTTTTTAAAATGAGGTACAATAGGGATATTGACAATTAATATTCTGTTCAGCTCTGTCATTTAACCAACCTTTTCAAAGAGATAACCCCTGGCTCAGGATCAGCTGTGGATGGTCACTCTTAGGAGCATTTCTTCACTAAATAGGAGCTTATTTCACTGAGAAGTTACGCTCCTGTGGTGACAATCCATCATTGCTCACAGGACTGGGGTTGTCAGTAAGACCTTATTTACTGCTCCTCTGACCAAATAAAAGCTTTCCAAATGGGCAAGAACACACATGTCTCTAGAGAAAATGAGAGATCTTGGCTTCTGGGAACAGCTCAGCCAACCCTCCAAAAGTCTGAAAACACTTTTTACAGGCTTGTGCTACTGCACAAAATAAATCCAGCCCAGAGAACCCTTGATCTGCCAACAGCACCATCAAAGTGCCAGCACAGTTGGACTCAATGATCCCAGAGGTCTTTTCCAACCTTAATGATACTGGGATTCTAAGAAAGTCAGTGAAAACTATGCAAGGGTGACCTTGTCTGGAAGGAGAAAATGAGGAAATTTCTTGATCTCCAAGACTCGTGGAGGGAGAGCTTTTTGAGCTCAGCTCTGTGTCAAGGCTGGGTAAGATGGTGCAAAGTGACAATTCCATTTCTCATGATTTTGTCTGGAGTCTAAGGCTGCCGTGCTGATGGTGGGAATTCCACAACAGACCCCTGGGAATTTCACCTTTGACTTTCATGAAAGTCTCTTTTTTTTTTTTCTTTTATGTTTTTACAAAATTCCAGTCACAAGTCAATGAGGGTGTGAGAATCACAGGTTTCCATTTTCAGCTGAAAAGCTCTAAATGTGACTTTTAGACATGCAAGCACAGATGAAACCAAGAGAAAGTCACAATTACTAATTGTAATTGTACAGACTGAAGACTGGCCCTTGCTGAGGAGTGGCCCTTGAACTTCATCTGCTCGAGGCCAGCAAAGCTGCTGAGGCAAGTTAATTTTTAACCTCCCTGTGGAGTGTTCTGATGGCCAGGTGATGTGAGGTGGTTCACCAGCCACCTATCTGCACGTCTGTGATATAAATGCTTGTACTGAGAGACGGTCACAACCCACCCCTGGCTTTCTGGTGCCATTTGTGGTGTCCCAGGATGTCCCACCTGGGCTCCAGCAGGCCAGAATGGCACATATCTTCTGCAAGTCCTAGGCCAGGCTTGCCAGACCCCTGTCCTGCATACTCTGGAGCTTTCCAATACCACTTGCTGCTTGTGTTAAGGACTGAATTATTCTTCCATGTCAGGATCAACCTGTTCAGCCTGCAGCTGACAGGGACAACCCTCTGCCTGTCTTGCTGTGCCCTCTCTATGAAGAAGGAAACATTTAACTGGTGCTAAGGAATCTCTGGATCTTGCCTCTTTGGTTAATAATTTACTGTGTGTGAGCAATGAAGGACATCCCTGGTTTTCCTTGGGGGTCAGATGTGAGAAGGGAAATGAAGAGCTCAGCACTGCCCTTGGTGGGCTCTGTGAGCCAAATGGTGATGGTCTCCCATGGATTGTGGACATTTCATCCCAAGTGCTGCCATCTCACACATCAAGAACTGCACCCTCGCTCTCCTGTGCTCCCCAGGGGGAATTTGGGGAGTCCTCACTACCTTTAGAGCCTCAGGAAGGAGGGGGAGGGAGCACCAGGCATCCAGGGCAGCGCTGGAAAGCAGGTGGGGCTGAGCAGAGACAAATGAGCTCCAGCTTACCCAAACCAGCCCGTGGATCCACAGCAGGAGTGGCTGATACAGCTGCTGTCCTCCCCAGCTTGGAGAGCTTTGACTGTGGGGACAAAGCCCCTCTCACCACTCAGGCCATGAGAGAGATGTGAGGAGATGAAAAAAGGGAGCTAAACCCTCCATCCTTCGCAAGATCTGACCATCCTTTTCAATTGTCTGACAGCTGAGAAGCCTTCCCTTCTCCATCACATTGTCCAGCTCACAATTATTTCATCAAATCAACTTCTTCTCCTTTCCTTTTTCTGCTGCAAGTTTCAAACTACCCAACCCCATTCTGTTACAAATCTTCCTGAAACCACAGCTGCTTCTGCATCCCTCGTGCCTGGCCTGCCTGTTTTTATTGAGCACTTTCTGTCAGACACACACATGTATACACAAATGTATATTTTTATGAGCCTCTATTTTCCTCCCAGCGCTATTTTCTTTCCACTGTCTTGGTTTTTCTCCCTCTCTGGCCTCATAGGGCCATTTGTCACTCTTTGGATGTTTTTTCTTTTATCAGGATGTTTTCTCCTGGAACGCTTCCCACCAACGCAAGCTGCCTGGCCCATTAACTTCCAGAGTTCAGCTGACAGCCTGGACTCCAAGGCCCATTGCCTTGTGATACCGAGCGCTTCTGAGATGCAGGAATTAGCTGGTAAAATGACCCAGTCACATGCACAATAGGAAGAAGAAATACAGTTCCAGGGTACAATAAGATAATAAATTTTGCAGCTGTGCTCAGGTCCCTTGTTTTTCTCTCTCCCTCCTGCTTTTCACTCCTTCCTCTTGTGTGATAATCTGATAAATGGTTGTGGAAGTTTGACTGTTTCTTAGCTGGAGCTTTATTGAAGCATTTGCTGTTGCAGACAAATTGTGTTAAATTTCTCACAAACACACCAGAGCCTCCAATCCATTGTCATTCAGGGAGATCGATCAGGCCCGCACTATTGACACCAAGAAAGACCTCTGAAATCTTTGTTTAAGCACTCAACTGGTGCCATGAATTATCTGTATTTAAATTAGCAAGCCTGCATTTGAGGATTCATTATGCTTCCCTGCTAATTGGGTCTCGCTAATGATCATTAAACTGACGTCCTCACCATCTTGTTAGCTGACAATTTAAAGGGATGTAAAAGGCAGCCAGCAGGGAGGCTGCACAATTCCAGAGGTTGTTAATGGCTCTGGAGCTGGTTCAGCTCTGAGCCCGTGGTTTGATGCCAGCTCGACATGTGTGTGTGCCACAGAAATAATTGCTGTGGCAGACACCGTGCTGAAGGAGCGGGGACACGTGCAGGGCACGAGGTGATGGCTCCTCACTCCCATGGAGCTGAGGAATTCTGCTGTGGATGCTCCAAGGTCCTTTTGATGCCTTCAGTTTTATCTTCCCTGTGTTCCAGACTCTGCTGCCCAGGGTGCAGCTCTGAGCTCACCCCCAGGCTCACTCAGCTCTGCACACAGCACGGACACAAAACAAATCCTTGTCCTGCTGCACACCAAGGACAACTGGGACAAGTTTCCAGGCCCCAAAGCACAACCAAGGGTGGCTGAAGGGAGAAAACAAGAAGGGTGGGACTGCATCACCTGGAGCTGGGATTGGACAATTCAACCCCAAGGTGCAAATGGAGCAAAACTGATCAAAGTGTGAGACCTCCTGACTGTCCATTTTGTGTCCATTTGGTGACCATTTTGTGTCCACTTTGTGTCCATTCTGGGTCCATTTTGTGTCCATTTTGTGTCCATTCTGGGTCCACCTTGGATGTAGCCCTGGCCAGGCTCTTGTCCTGCCCAAGGTGTATCCTTTAAGGCCTTCTAATAAATACCTACTTTATTCTCTAGCTCTGTCCAGTCTCTGTTCCAGCTCATCCTTCCCAAGGCATCACTTGTGCATGATTTATGCACTGACAAACATGGAGGCTTCCTGGGCTGAGGAGATTCAGGCTAAGAGGCCTTGGTGAAGGGGATCTTTGTCATTGTTCACCACCCAGCTCACCACAAAATTAATTATTTATCTCTGTCTTGCCCCAGGGTAGGGGATGTTGCTATTAAAGAGCACAGTGGAGGTGTGTGGGGGTTGTGGGCCCAAAACTCATGGAGAGCCCAGATGGGAGCAGGTGATGGATGACCCTGGCTCCTCTGGGGAAGCATTTTCCTACAGCTAATGCAGCCCTGGGGGAATCCCACCTTCCATGGGCCATCCTACCGCTTCTGTGGGTCACTGCCCCCTGCTCAGCCCCTTCTCAAGATGAAAATCTGCTTTTGTGCTTCCTTAGCAGGGCTGAGGGCTGTGACATGCACCCACCGACTGCCTTTGTAAGGGGAGAAAACAGGCTGGGTTTGAACAAGAGCAATTTGAATTCTAAGCAATGCTAAAAAACAGGCTGGGTTTGAGCAAGAGCAATTTGAATTTTGAGCAGTGGTAGCTCCATGTCAGTGCAACCATCGGGATCTGACTGGGATTATCTCCTTCAGCACCTGGACACCCACAGACCTGGGGCACTGCTGCACCCTGCCAAGCCTCCTCCAGGTGGTCAGTCCTGGCAGCTGATGCCCTGGGAGCCCAAGGGGTGAGGAAAGCAAACGACTTAGGTGGTTAAACCTCCACCCCGATGATTTAGTGATAATTACATACTGAAAAGCCAAACGAGAGGCTGTTTGCATAGCAACTGCGATATAACTGCAGTGTAATTACAGTTCTGCCTCAGAGGGATTGCTGGCCCTTTAGAAAGCTCCTGTCCTGCCTCTGCCTCTGCTCCAATGTGCATCCCCACGTGGGGAGGCAGGGGAAGGTGGCAGCAGCAGATGGGTGGACAAAATCCCAGGGTGTGGGATGCAAGGTGGGGTTTTCAGAAATACCTGAGCTGTACAAGGAGGGGTGCTGAAGGACCCACAAACACACTGCTGCAGCACAAGTCCTGGGCTGTGGAAGGTCTCCCAGGAGAGGGTTGGAAAAAGGAGTAGATGGAGGTGCCCTGGTGTAGGTCAGACCACGCACCAGCTGTTCTGGCCAGGGAGGGTTAAGGGGCAGACAATCCACATTTAGGGCAGAAAGGCTCAGAAACTGTGTGTGGGTATGTGTGGTTTCTCTTTTTTGTTTGAGATTCCATGTGGCTGGAAAGCCAAAGAGCCAGGTCAGGAATGCCACAGAACCATGGAATGTTTTGGGTTGGAAGGGATCTTTAAAGGCCATCTAGTCCAGTCACCCTGCCATAAGCAAGGACATCTTCAACCAGACCAGAGAACATACATGAGGAGAGGACTGAAAACCCATCCCAGATGGGCCAAGGCACACTTCAGATTCCTTAGGAATAGGTACTTTAGCCTGAAAAAACAATGGTACCCACTGAGCAAAACCCACAGGCCAGGCTGGGATGGAGCTGTAATTATTAATTCCCACAGAACGTTCCGTGGATGAGTTTAGTTCCATGGCCCACTTAGAGCCAAATAACCATGTATGGATTCTCCCCCAAAAAAATGCATCTTTCTCTCTTTCTGCCAAATGAGTGATGAGTCAACCTGAAAGTGTCCCACATATTCCTAAACTTTTCTTGGGGTCTCAACACAGAATAAAGTGCCAAGGCACTTAAGCAACAGCCTCCCCTTGAACCAAAGAGGGTCTCAAAAAGCTGAATATTCTCCTCTGTCAATACTGAGCTCAATATTTACCACCTTGGGGAATTCACAACTGGTATTAGGTGTCACAGCCTTAATAAAGCAAAAATGAGAAGCCCTGCAGGCTTGCAAGCACTTTTTGCCCTCTCAGACCTCTCAGGGGACCAGAGATGTCCCCACAGGGGGTCTGGGGAGGAGCCACAAGGGAAGCTGGTGGACAAGGGGGACATCTCCAAGCACAGTATTTGGGGAAAGTTGGTTGAGGCCCTTGATTGTGTAGGCTCTGTAGTGCTGGTTGCAATTTATCCCAACCCAACACAGATGTTGAAAATAGGGCAGATGAATCATGCCCTAAAAGTGTCTGTTTCTGCTGACTACAAAGGGAGCCCGGGGTGACCGGCTCTGCTGGAAATGTCTGCATTGTGGATACATGAAGTCAGGTGAGAGAAATCCCACATCTCCCACTGCTCCATCGCTGTTTCTCTACCTGGAACAGTCACTTCTTTAGATAAAAGGCTATCCCAGGCTCCAGGGCTACCTAATCCTGCACTGAGTTGCTTAAATAAATGACAGTGTCCAGCTGAGTAGGAATTCCTGTAGATTGGTTTGTGAAGTCAAAGTCAATTTTGAAGCAAGGCTGTTTTACATTGGTGCAGTGGACAAGAATTCAGCAGAAATCTCAGAGCTGAATGAAAGGTTTTTAGTGCAGCCAACAGGAAGAATAGTGATGCAATTGTCCCACTCTTCCCAGTCTTTCTTATTCTCAGATGAAACTCAAACTATTGTATTCCACCCCAACAGTCTGCACTTCCCACAAGTTCTTGTGCTGACTTACACATATTTCCCTCATGAGAATTGTTTGGGGGTAATGGGAGGAATTTGGGTTCTTCTCTCTCCTCCACCACAAACAATCCAGTCCTGTGCCTAACCAAGAACAAGCAACTCATCTGAAGGCCTTCCATCAAACCCAGCCCCAGGCAAAGCGTTGGTAAAACGATACATTTAAATGTCATCAAGTTAAACCCTTGGTAGACTGGGGATAGAAAAAATACATTTAAATCATCATTAGGTTTCATTGTTACCAACCTGCTAAGAGTTGCAGCATCCCTCACACTGGAATTTGCAAACTGAAGGAGAGATCAATGAATTGGTTTCCTACGTCTTCTACGAGAGCAGGTGGCTCAGACTTTATGTTGAAACCAATTAAATTTGCGGTGGATAGCAGATTGGGTTTTGCTGGGGTTTTGGGTGGTTTGGGTATTTTTTTCCCCTGGAGAAGGGAGGGGTTTGAAGAAGTAAAGAGAAGAAACTGGGGAGAAAGCAGCAGGCAAGGCTGGTTTGACCACGCAGGCCTGACGACAGCGCGGGCTGTGATGTATAGACTTGTGCAGTAGGAAATGGACTGGAGCCACGACAGAGCATCTGTCAGATGATAACTCGCAGTCATTTGCAATCTGTGCTGGAGGCAGACCAAGGGCCCGAGCCAACACTTCCAGTTATCCAGGCCTTGTCTCCGGGCCTGAACTCCATCTTCTTTACATCCCATAGAATGAGGCTCTTCTGCTGCTCTACTGTAGCACAGCAGTGACATCCAGGGGCCATTTCATTTGCTGTGGAGATCAGCCTACTGATATCCAAGATCATATGCACCTCAGCCAAAAACCCACTGAAGGCGCTTGGAAAGATCCCCATCAACGTCAACAACTTTTGATCCATCTGTTTTCCTCCATGGTTTTTAGCAGTTAGCAAAAGAAGGGCTCTTGTGCCTGATTACCTTTCTTGCTACCTTTTTGGCTGAGTAATCTAAGAAAAATCTCCCTGTGCCAGCCTTCTGTTTAACACATGAAGCAACTTCGTGTGCTGTGATTCACCCAGTCCCCCAAATCTCCCCAAAACCATGACCTATAGCAATAAACAGAAGGTCCACTCACATCTCTGGGTCCATTGTGGCAAAACCTCAAGGTTTTGTACCAAAACCCAGCCATTCTACTCCTCCAAAGTTGGGGTCAGCCAATTTCTGAGCCAAAGACCACCTTGAAGCGAGAAGTTGGCATGAAAAACCTGCCAACCTTTAGCTATGTTGGATGCTAGGAGGTCATCTGGACTTCAGGGGGGAAACCTGGCCTCTGCACAGCTGGCTCAGCTCTCTCACTTGGATTTAATCTGAATTTCCCAGACTCCATCTCATTACAACTTTCCTTGATGCCATTTCCAGGGCTTATACCTGCACAGATGTTGATAACCTGCAGTAAAGTCACTTCATTTTCCCCTTGGATATATTTTTCTCTCTCTAAAGTAAGGCTTCCAATGCCTAAAATCACCCTGGCAGGAATCTTTGCTGTTTCCTTAAGATCTTTCTTTGGACATGTGAACCTCAGGACTAGACATAACTTTTCAGAAATGGTCTCACTAATGCTGTTTACAGAGATAATATCAGTTCAGCACTCCCACTTCATATTTGCCGTCTGCACAGCCAAGGATTACTCCAACCTTCTTGGCTGAGGCATTGCTGGGAGTTCAAACACCAGCAATTGTCTACCAGGACCATTCCAGTTGGTTCTGAGTCACTGATTTCCAGGATGTATCCCCTCCCTACACACATCCCCTAAGGGGTGACCCCCAGCACTTGCTCCAAAACATTTGCCTTTTCCTGTGGCCACACCAAAAAGAGTTTTCAGTGATTCCCACTTTGGCCACAAGCACCTGCCTGCACAGCCATCAACCTTGTTTTCATCTTCTCTGCAAAAGTTACCTGCTCTCTGTCTGGGTTTTTCTTCTGCCATTCACAAGGAAGGGGCTGCTGTTCTATGGTGGTTACTGGATCTCTCCCCAGCTATTTGCTCCCTGCATTTTTCTTCCTCCCACTTTCTCTCAGTTTTCACTTCCCCTCCCATGCTTTTTCTCCTTTTTGCTAGCATCAGTTGGTTCTGGTTTTGTTTTCTGAAGGTGGCTTGTTTGGCTCAAATCGCTGGGCACGATGGCAGATGTTTGGGTTCGAGGGGAGGTGTAATGAAAGAGGATCACACTGAGAACATGCCCTGCATGTCTCTGCTCTGCCTAGACCAGATGTGCACCATGTGGCCCAACACAACAGTCATCAGACACTGAAATTGAGAATATGAAAATATTCCTCAGAAAAGGAGTGCATAAAGCTACCGGAGGCGGCTCACCAAAAATCTTTTATTCTCAGCAAAAAAAGAGTTTTCCCAGGGCCCAGTAACTGTTTTGATAACCCTTTCACTGGTGTAGCAGACTACTAATAAATAGGTAGCAAAAGAAATATTTTTCTACAGACTTAACTATAGCAAGGCAAGCATTTTGTTAATTTTCATTTTTCTCCTTTTTTGGGGGGCTTTCCTGGGTTGGGAAGGGCAGGCTGGAGAGATGGATTAAATGCTTACATTGAAGAACAAGTGAAGATTTTGCATTTGTATATTTAATTCCTGGTTGGGGTGTACCGGGCAGCGAGAGAAGGAACTGGGGGGGGGGAAGGAATTAAATTATCTCTATAAATAATAGATGTCATGGACCCAATTTGAGTGGAAATAGGTAACAAGAAACCTCTCACTGGGGCCATGTTAATGCACAAACAGAAGCTGGGCTTTAGGGTTTTTTTATGCAAAAGCTGTTTACATTCCTCAGTTTCAGCCACTGAGAGAGCTCCTTCTGTAGAGGATGCAATCATGGAATCATGGAATGGTTTGG
>VZUA01098125.1:5868-21712 GCA_013401035.1 Horornis vulcanius | reverse complement strand
TGTTCTTATTCTTGACCCTCTCCCCAGCTTCTTCCCCCTTTGTTTTGCTGGTGGAACTGTTTGCACAGTACCATAAAAAAAAAAAACCAGACTGGTGGTTTGATTCAGATAGGGGAAAAAATGGGAAAAAGTTCCTGCCATTGTTGGTTTGTCTTTCCAGATGGATTTATCTCCAGTGTAGCTTATCATGTGGCCACACACACATGGACCATGAGGATGGTACATGGGTGAGAACAAGTGGAGTCTGGAGCAGCTGAAATTCTCCTGGCACTGGAGATGATCCCATAAGCCATGTTACCCAGACACAAAAGGTGTTGCCATCACAGAGCTTAGAAGGCGTGTTAGTGAGGCTTTTTCCTGCCTCCAAAGACAAGTTACACTGATTTCATTGGAGACATGTTTGGCAGCAGAGAGCAATCATTTGGTGAAGAGCTGATCCTGGCTGAAGCTCATCATGTTGTTTGTGAAACTCTGCTAACAAAAGGGAGAAGGTGCTAGAGACAGGATTGTAGTAATTTTTGAGATTTGCATCTTGACTGTTATTTGAGATACTTACAATGTGAATGTGCCCACTGTATGAATAAAGCACATGCATACACATGATATTGGTTTATTGATTTAGTTTAATAGGAGACTGTTAAAAAAATTAGAAGCAGCAATAGAGGGAAGAAACCATTTCCAAATCCATCACTCCTTCATTGATACCTAGAAATTACTTAGAGAGGGTCACAAGTTATCTCATGTGAAGATTGAACTACTCAGTCATTTTTCAGAGCTAGGTAAGATAAACATGACCTAAGGCTGAGGAATGAGTTTGTTCTTAACAGACTATCATGAACTGCCAAAAGGAAGTTGCACTTCTGCCTCTTCCTGCTCCTGGCCAAATTGCTTCTTCTACTTTTGCTGAGCCAGGTCTGGTTTCTATCACAGGCAGATCACTAAAATCACAGATCACTAACCCAGCTGAAAGAGGTTGCTGTTGTAGCTGGGTTTTTAGCTAACTTTTGATTAAACTAGTGCCTGGACTGATGATGAAAGGAAGGAGGCTGTGATCAGGGAGCAGAGAAAAGCAAGGGCAGAGGAGGTGCGGAAAACAGGGATGGGAGGTAAAAGAAACTGGAAAGAAGGAAGGGAAAGTATATCTTTCTATGGTCTCAGGCTTTTTTTTTGGTTCATCTGTATTGTAGTACCATGTCTGAACTAACTACTCATTGCCAAAATCCTCAGCTTCCTCCTGCCTTCCTGTTACAAACCTTAGTGCTGAGAAAATGAACACATGTGAGACCTGTTGGCTATTGTCAGCTGGTAAACAATCAGCTGTAGCCAATTCCTCCCTCAGGTAGGGGGGAATAGTGTGAGTATACAGAGAGGGAAAGGAAGGTTGCCAGATACCAGGTGGTGTGATTCTGAATGGGGCTGGTGGAAAAATGTGTGTTGTTAGACCTGTAAGTAGCTTGCTGTTGGAGGTTATGGTGGAGGTGTGATGCAGCCCTAAACTGACAGTAGTCTTCTTTGTTACAGGTTAATTTTATTTATTTTTAGGCAAGCCTGAGTTAAGTGAGGACAGGCATTTGTGAAAAACCTTAGTATAAGCATACTCTGTGTTTCCTGTTGCTAGAAAGTGAAAGGGGAGTCTTATCCATGAAACAGGTTTTTTCACAGTAAGTAGAAGAGGAGGCACATGTTCAGCAGGTCTAAAAATCATTGTATCTGGTGTGCAGCAGTGCTCCTGTGTGCTTTGTGAGTCACTACTGTCTCTCTGCCAAAGCCTGCAGTAACTTTGCTGCTGCTGACTAGAAAAATAGTCCAATCAGTGGTGGCCAAAATTGGTGACCACTGAACTGGTTTGTCTCCCTTTCTGTGATGGCATGTGATGTGTTATAGCATTCTCCTGTAGTACAGTGTGAATAGCTGTTTTTATTTGGCTGATGTGATCTTGGAGGCTTATTGCCATTCCCTGGCCTCTTTCTTCCTGGAGCCAGCAGCCATGCACAAGCTTTTCCACAACTCTGCCTCTGATGTGCAACCCCGTAACTTACCAAAATAATTCCTTAAATGCAAAATATTCACCAACTTGGCCACGTTGGGAATGTCATGAGATTGTACTGGCATAGATAGTTTTCTGGAAGCATTTCTGTTAGTCCTGCTTCCCAAATCAATCCTGTATCCTCACTTGCAGTACTGTTGTATAGAGGTGCTGCACAGTTCCAGTGTATCAGTTCACAATAACTTCTCTGCTGCAGTAAGCAAAGGTTTTGTATTTGGAGCACCAAAAGCATAGGTAAGGAGGGAAAGGGAGTGATCATCTTCAGACTGGAAAGGTGTCTATTAGTAGGAGTACAGGCTCTGTTGATTTTTAAAGAAAACAAAATAACAACACATCACCCTTCTCACCCCCAGGAAACAGAAACAAACCCTGAAAAAACAAAAAAGCAAAACCACACAAAGAAATACCACCAAACCCAGCAACCTTGCTACAGGGCATTATACAGTGATTTGTGTTTTGATGCCAAAATGAGTGAGCAGGAAGCTAGGGAAGAAGCTTTCAGGTAAATTCTGCCAGTATTTGAATCCCATTTGTTGGGAGTGGAGAAATGCAACATGACAAAACATTCCATCTTACTTTGCCTGTCTGTGCTCAAGTATGCTTCTGTGGCATAAAAATAAATTATCATGGTGGGAGGGACCTGCTTCTTGCTGTTTTGGTATCTCCTGATGACCATGGCTCTGCTCTGATCTTAGGTAGGCAGAGATGGCCAATGAACTAGCTTGCAGGTGTGCTTTGTTATTACCACGCTGGGTATTTTTATAAGCTCAGTGATGGTGATGTCCTGAAAGAGGAAATGAAGATGAAAGACTTATGGTATGAGTAAAGAAAATGCATCATCAATGCAGGAAAAAGTGGTATGTCAGTTCTTAAGATGAATTCCTAGTTGGACTCCAAAGTACATGATAATCCCCAGTTTCACTTCCTTTGCCTGTCCGACTCTCTCCTTCTCCTCCTTCCACAGCCACAGCAGCACCATGGTTTCAATATTTCCTGTAAAGGAGGGGGAGTAAGGGGAGAGTCCCCCATGCTTGGTTAAGAGGGTCTATTATAGAGGATTAACTGTGCCCAAACAATGAAGCCCCTCGAGGAGGAGCCCGTTACCCTTTTGAGATGCGTGTGTGGGTAAGAGGGCACACTGCTGTCCCTGTATCCCAGCCCAAGTGCGTGTGGTTCGATGCCCTGGTTGCTATGACAATTAATCGCATCTTTTAAGGGCTGGTGCTGACTACAGAAGCCTGTAAATTGCCTGAAAGACTAGTTAAAGCTGTTCCTTCGGGACTTTTATTTGCTTTTACCCCCCAAAAATGGGATGGAGAGGTTTTCTGCTTCCTACTTGTAAAAAAAAGCCAGAGTAACTTGATATGTGTTTTTAGACTGGCTTTGACTTTCCTGAACATGATGAAACATGGAGTTTTTCTGAAGAACAACTGTAAAATAGACAGGGATATGGTGCCTTCCAGTTCTGTGCCTGTAGTCTTCATGTGACCAGCAGATTGTGCATGCCTGGGAAATGTAAGAAGTATAGTGAAGAGGTGTGCATGGATTGGTTTGTGTTTGTTTTTTTTTGGAAGGTTTGCACTAGGAAATTAATGTATATGACTTTGGCTTTTCTTTGTACCTTAAAAAAGGACAGGGAATTGCTGTGGGGTCTCAACCTACAGCAAGACCATACTCTGTATTTGCCTGTTTGCTGAGGTAGTGGGAGAGAAATAGATGTTTCCCATGTCATTAGTCCAGAAACCTGAACAGCAGTGAATGCAAATATTCTTAAAAGTCTTCCTGTAGGTTAAAGCCCTGCTAGCTGGAAAAGCAGTCCTAACTCCCTCAGTACATTATTAGAGTGGCTGGAAAAATATGTCCAGAAGTTTGAGAATTTTTTTTTTTTCTTCCTTGAAGGCATTAAAGTCTCTATTACCTTTAATATTGCTTCTCAGGGAAGGAAAAAACAACAAAACCAAACGCCATGAAGGGAAACAAGTTTAAAGGGATAAGTTATCAAAAGCACAATATTCTCTCTTAACCTTAAACAAAAGGAGAGATGCAATTCAGCACAGTCTCTCTTTTTTTAACGAATGTCACCTTGATACAAACACATTTGTATACACAACATATGTCTGAGGAAACTTACAATTACTTTTATTGGAGACAGTGGGCAAGATGATGGTGTTGTTTGGTATGTCACGTCAGAGTCAAATGTGCTAAAATAGATTAGGTAATTGATTATCAGAAATATTAATAGCTGTGTGCACCCAGTGCATGCTATGTAACCTAGTTTTGGTGACTAATTTAGTCCCACTGGTCACAGAGACAGGAATGTACCATCTGCAGGACCACAGGTGTATAATATTGGTGTGCTTTTCATTTATGACCTCAGTATTTGAGGAGTATCAGGTACTACTGCTGATAATTAAGCCGTGGCTGAAGAAATAGTTGTGTACCATCTTGTGTATGGAAAATATGTATGATCTTTCAGAAATGATCAAGCTGGAGCAGCTACAGGAGAAGCAATCAAAATGGACCTAACACCCAGTCTGTGGCTCTGCAGCCATAAGTTCTTTCCCTTATCAAAGAGATTCAAACTGGAAGTGTGCAGGATTGCCACTCAAGGCCTGCAAGCTAAGGTCTTGTTTATTCAGTTTGTATCTTCCAGCATCAGCTTTCCTGTGTGGAAGAACAAGAACCAGTTAAATAGCAGCCCTTCCTTCCTTTTCTTGGTGCCTGTGGAAAACCCTTTCTCAAGTCTACATTCTTCCTGGTCAGCAGAGGATTGTGAAAGGCCCCAAGACAGGTGATGTTTTCGAGGTAGTACCTATTCAACTTACTAATAGCCCTGGAGGTACTATTCAGAGAAGAAGATAACATCCTCTGGCCTTGCCTTGCCTTTGACAGTCAGAGCCCCATCTTGGCATCCAGAATTGGCTTGCAGGGGATGTGAGGCAGACCAGGTTTCAGTTCCTGCCATACTTGTAGTGGCTCTGCATCATGATTGTGATCCGGAGACCTGAACTTGTGTATGCCCACACCCATGCTGCTGCCAGTACTATCAAAATTAGCCTCTTGCTCTATTTTTCCCCATGAAACTCTGTTCAAGCCAGTATATAAATTTTTTCAATACCATGTTTTTTGTTCAGGTTTTCTTCCTTTAATACAATGTACAGTGGAGATCTTGCTTCAGGCAGCCCTGTGTCTGTGAGCAGTGCTTGCCTTGAATACATCAGTGTGATTACACAGGCCCTGGTGTTGTGCAGTGCATCCTATTCAGCCACCACTGTGTATCCTTACAGAAGTGCTGAAACTTCTTGTTGTCTTCCTGCATCCACTGAAGTGCCAGGACTCCTTTTTGTGGAAATGGTGGGTGAAGTTCTTGGGGCTTTTCTTGAGTGACATTCCTCCAGGTCCCAGTGGGACTGTGCTGGGAGGAGATAGCCTGCTGTGATGGCAGGAAGCTGAGAGCTCTCTCCAGCTGCAGGACCCTGAAGCCCAGCAGAATGATAGATAACAGCTTCTTTACCTCTGCTGGCAACGCAAGAGGAAACTTGCTCTTGTTTGTTACCCCCTGAGTTCTCACTACTAAAACCCCTGGGATCTTGACACTTTAGGGCCACCAGACATCTGGCAGGAGCCACTGTGGGGCATGGTGGGAGCTGCTGCTGTCACTTGTGTCACTGTGCCAGGCATGGCCCTGCTCCACTCCCAGGGGGTGGCTTTAGCACAGAGCCCTGAAACATTGTGCTGACTCCATCTGCCCTGGGAAACAATTCTATTTTATCTTTGTTCTTTTAATTCTTTGACTTTTGTGAAACACTAGTTAGTTGTCCCTTTTCCCCTGCTCCCTGTGTGGCTGTTGTTCCCATCACCCCTTCACCTGCAGCTTCCCCTTCTTTCTTCTCCCCAGCCTGGCTGCCCCTTTTTTCTTGCCCTTTTTACAGAGGAAGATATTCTTAGGCAAGGGTCAGATGCTCAGGTCTCTTGGGGAAAGTACTTCAGGGTTCTGAGACTGAAATAGAACAGTGGCTTTTGGTGCCTGCTGGGAGGAGTCACTAGCCTCTGTCCTCTCCCCAAACTTCTTTGGGGTCTCACGGAGTTGTTTGGCCCTACTTAAATGTGTAGGCTTAAAGGGGCTCTGAAAAGCAGGAGTGAGCTGGGTCTGTTTTCCCATGGCTTTAATCTGTTTAGAATATCTTATAAAAGCCACATATCTAATTAAACATAAAAGCAAAATCTTACATTAAGATTTGATTTTTTGCGATTGAAATTGATGTGGCAACCACTGGATTGCAAATGTCATTGTGAGAGCAGCCTCACTTGTCATCACGTGCAGGGCTTTGCACTCCTGTTCTGGCTTTGTCTGCTCAGGGCTATGGATCTTCCAGCTGCAGAGAAAATCAGGTGAGGCGCAGCATCTCCTCTTGTGGAAGAGCAGTTTTAACATAACAAGGGTATACATAAAATCAAGTATTTTCAGCTGGAAAGATTAATGCTGTAATGGGATAACTACAATGCAGTGGTATGAACAACAACAAAAAAAAAGGCTTCTTTAGTTTTAACCCATGTTCTGACTTGCAGTGCCTGCCTTTTGAGCAAGGTATTTTCCAGGTTTACTTCTGATTTTTCCCCTTGGATGCAAACACTAGCCCTTCATCAGGAGACTTGGACAATTTAATGAAAAAAACAGGAAAGATATTTATAGATGCTTCTAATTTGTGTTGTAAATACTGGCTGGCAAGGAGACCAAGAGGCTAGAAAGGCCATGGCACAGATATGGAAGAGTCTTTTCCACCTCTCACTGCAAGCTCAGAAAAACATAAAAGGGCAATGTAATTGGGATGCTGTTGAATTATGTATAATATTGGCATCAAGTTCTCTGTCAGTTTAATTTTGGTAATGCTTTCTTTCTTGCCAACAGAATAGTCTCTGTAAATAAGCTGCCTCCTTGTTTGCTTGCATGGCCTGATTATATACAATTATCCCTTGACTGCTATGACTTTTTAAATTAGTAGTGAGCTCAGCTGGGCAGGTATTCTAGGATTTCATCTGAAATATTCATTGCTTTAACTGACCACATAAATCCACGTGGTTCAACCCCAAAGCCAGGAACAGCCATTCTGCTGACAGATTCACTGCCTGCCTTCAGTTTTCCTACCACTGGAATTGCTTGTCACACCCAATAAGAACGACCTCCATGGTTTTAAATAGAAGGTACCCCCTCAACAGAGTTAAAACTGAGAGTATTCTATAAACATAGTACTTCTAGAGCTTTTACATTTTAAGGTTGATCTGGTAACAGTAAAACAAACTTGGGCAGAAGGTTTTTGTCCAGCCTCAGATCCAGATGTGTCTG
This sequence comes from Horornis vulcanius, assembly GCA_013401035.1. Classification (NCBI taxonomy): domain Eukaryota; kingdom Metazoa; phylum Chordata; class Aves; order Passeriformes; family Scotocercidae; genus Horornis; species Horornis vulcanius. The sequence continues at coordinate 14,321 of VZUA01098125.1, read as the reverse complement.
CAAGAACTTCTTATTTTTGCCTACATCCACATCCTCCTTGACTTGTGGAAACCTCTGTTCCATGCCTCAGCTCCACATCTGAGGCATTGTTATCTTTACTGCTTCAGAGATGGAACACAATTTTCTCCCTTGTCAAAGGGAAATAGCCATCCACAAATGCAGTGGTCTGGCCATGATATGGTAGACTAGTATGTGTATTCATAAGCCCAGATAAACCATATTGGGATTCAGATTTCAGGTTACAGAAATTTTCTGCAGACTGTTGTTTGAACAAAGAGACAAGAGTTGTCAAATTAATGTTAACTGCAGTTAATGAACCTGAAATTTTAGTTTCAAATGTTTGAAAAATATTCTTGTCTTCAGCATATAGAAAACAAAGAACAGTGTGGAGCATGTTAGAAAAACGTGTTTTTTAGTGAAACTTCCAGTGTTTGGCCCTATAGAGCTTGGAAAAATCAACACTTTCATCTTATGTGGTGTCTGAAGAAGGTAAAAAATCAGAACGCAATTCCCAAGTATTTTGGTTTCTGTGTGGGGTAGTGTGGCATACTCATGAAAACTGAGTTTCATAAAAGCTTCACCACAACATTTGCCTGTTCACCATGTGCTATAGTAATAAGCTTAACACAAGATTTATTAACTTCCTAAATAAAATATTACTTCTCTATATTTTGAGTTGAATTTTGGTGGCTGATCTAGAATAAAAATTATTCCCAAAATGCGTTGAAAGAGATTTGTACTCTCCAGTATGTCAAAGGTTGATTTAGCCCCGCAAAGTTCCTTAGTTTTTAATTAACTTTTTTCCTTGCTCCCTTCACTAGAAATTTTTGTGATAACATCTTTTTCTGTGAAGGTCTAGTGCTGTGTGCTCTTAAAAAAAAAGGTTATATTTATTTTCTGGTAGGGACACTGACGGATGTGAAAGAACATGTACTAACCAACCTTATGTGCTACTTATTTTTATTTCTAAGGGACAAAATCTGAAAGTCTTGCTTCCTTCTGGGCTGTAGCAGAAGGCTTTGAGGCATCTCAAAAATACATAATTAGAACTAATAGGATAGATACAAAAGCTAGGTAGTAGAAAACAGGATTCAATGGAAGTATCTATTTGTATGTGAACTAATCTTTCAGAAGAAGAGGTATCATCCAAACTAAATCATACAAAGCCCTCCCAAGCCTACTTGGAGGAAATAATTTTCTGCTGATGGGAGGAAGAGAAAGGTACAGATGATATAAAACATCCTTTGTAGCTCTGATATAGATAATTTTTTTAGCTCTTTGTCAAAACTGACATTTTAGAGTTATTAAAGAGAGGGATGAAGGATTTGTATAAGAAGCATCAGGTCTAAATGTGACTGTGGTGTGCTATTTTCTGTTTCCCTTGGCACAGGAGTATAATTTGTCAGAGGCATCCTCTGTGTACACGGGCAGGTACCAGACCCTGAGCAGTGGGCTCTGGTTGTCCCCCACCAAGCCCGGAGCAGTGATGGGGATCAGGGTGTCACCGCAGCCCGGGCTTGTGGGAATGCAGCCAGAAAGCAGGACTCAGAGCACTGCTGAGCTCCTGACAGCTTGGGACATTCTGGACTTGGTAGGCAAAAAGCCATGGGAGATTCACACAGAGATTTGAGGGAGGTAGGAAAGGAATGTTGTGCTTTGTTTTTAGGTAGCCGTGTAAAGCCGCACCTGTGAAGACTGCAGTTAAGAATATTGATACGCTACACGAACGATGTGGCTATTGCTTGACAGTGGAATACTCCACTCAAAGCTGTAAGGCTGTGTAAGCTGAGCCCTGTAAGTCAACAAATCGGCTGCTTGCCTCCAAGCATGGAGTCCCGTCTCTTCCATCCCCCGACACGGGCTGGCCTCCCCTGCGGGGGTTTCCGTGCCGGGAGCGGAGCGGGGCTGGGACAGCGCTGCCGGCAGCGGGCAGGGCTGCAGCTCCCTCCTTTGATGTGCTGCTGCTGGGCTGCTTGGTGCCCTGCTCCCCTCCTTTGTGGCACCTGATAAAAGCCTCAATGAGCGTCCCTCCGCTAGGCAACGCGGGGAACAGCGCCTGGAATCCGCTCAGTTCATTGAGAAAACCCCAGCCTGAAAGAATGATGATGCCTTTGTGCGAGTGCATCCAGGCCTCCTCTGCAACAGGCTGGCCACAGCCAAATTCCGCTGCCCCGGCCCTCTGTTACTTAGTCTGAGCTGCTGGGAAGTTACCTCTTAGGACTCGGTTTGGGGTTTTAAATCTCTTGTGTTAAAGTAATGTATCCTCACAAAACACTGCATGAACTCAGGAGCCCCTTGAGGACTTTTCCACGAGTTGGGAGCATTGGGAAGCAGAAACATAGCAGAGACCTGCTGCATGAGGAAATGAAACAGCATTTTGTAGCTGTTCAAAAGATTAAAAAAGACCCCAACAACCTACCAGACAAAAAGTAGTGTGTTGTTTGTTTTGTTTATCTCTAAACACAAATGTGAAACAATAGCAATGTCCTAGTAGCAAACAATAAATGAACTGTGAGGTACGTGTTTCTTTGCCTACCAGCCTGAGAGCAAATACTGCATCTAGAACAAATGGGTGAAATTTGACTGAATTAGCAGAGAAGCACTGTCTTGAGGTCTCACTTTCCCCATTCTAATTATTATTTCTTATGGAAACCCCAGTTGTGCTCCAAGGCTGTGAATGAGTGGAATTTTTCTTCCAAAGCAGGTAATCCAACTGCTTGGCTATGAATGGAGAATTGCATGTCTTTCAGATTACCACCCCAGCTCTCCACATGAGATGATTTTCTGACATTTACAAGTGGAACTCTTAAATTAGTTTGTGATTTAAATAGAATTTTGAATTTTATTCCTTTGAGACTTTTCTGGCTGCTTCTTTTTCATGTGCTAAGCAGAAAAATAATGCAGAACTTGCACCTTTTTTTCCCCTTTTCTTTTTGTTCTTTTTTTCCCCCCACTCTTGTAGGGCCTGAATCTGTGATGCTTTGACCTTCAGTCTCATGGTGCTGATGGATAGAGGGGCTTGAGAAGTTTTCCTTGTAGACTTACTTTTGTTGTTGTAGGTATAGAGCTGCTGCATAGAGTATACACCTTGGTGCTGGAAGAGAGAAGGAACACTTTAGTTCCCCAAAGGTTAGCCAAAGCAAAAAAAGGTGGAGAAGAAATGAGTGTAAAGGAAGGCTTTTTTTTTTTTTTTTTTTTTTTGCTATCTCAAAATGCCAGCTGTGGTGTAGCTATCAGTTTTATCATCCTTCCTTCTTGGTGCAAATGTTGCGTTTATTCACCTAAGCAAGCTCAGCTACCTGAAGGAGACTTGTCACAATCAGGAACATGAGTTATTCCTGTAAGCTGGAAAGTGCTGAAAGCTGAATAATTTTCATTGACAAAGTGCCAGTGTGATTTTTTTTTTGTTTTAAATTTATGTACTCTAAGCTCCAAGTTTAGGTGCATTTTTAATAAATATGTGTGCCTTGCCCTCTTCTTTGTGGAAGAGTGAGAAGTGACCTGAGAAGTAATTTTTTTATGGCTTAAGTTAGATGGGATGCATTCCACTTCTAAATTAATAGCTTGCTCTTGGCTTTTGGGGAGAATCAAAAATCTTTGGCAAATTCTACTTGATGAGACAATCTACTTTCTCCCCAATGCATGCACAAGGTAAACTTGTGTTACACAGGAGAGCCCTAAAGTTAAATCAAAGTGCCCCAGACACACACACATACAGACCCCCTTTATCTGGGAACAATTGAGTGGTGCCTAGAACAAGGTTTTGTTGTAAAAGCTAGAATATGGTTCCTTCTGTGCTTTTTGAATAGGAGAAAAGCACCTCGTTGGATTTAGCAGGAATATAAAAGGGTGAAATGATGCTGGCAAGAGCATAGGAAATGAGAAAGAAGATTAGTGTTTTTATAAAACCTTTTAATTGATTTTAATGTGTTGCTTTTAATGGCAGCATTTAAAAGCCTTTTAGTAAATAATCTCTTCAGTACAGGCATTTATTTGGAGAAGAGACATCTCCATGAGAGATTTTTAAACGACAGTGCTTCATGCCATAGGTAAATCAACTAAATGGTGTTTTAAATACCCATTGATTTCCTTCTTTCAGCCCCTGTACTTCTGCTATATTTCATGCTGCCTTGCTGTGTGATAATAGTGGGCTGTTGTACAGCTAACACAACCTTGCTGCTCTGAACAGCAAAAATAAACCCATGTTTTGCCTCATACTTGGAGACAGATGGGGATCTTTCCAGTACTGGTGAGTGAGTTATTGGGGAAAGCTGGCAGATTTAATCCTTGTTGCTAATAGGTAATGTGGTCCTTCAGATTTAATGTCTATCAATTTTGGGTGAGTCTGTGTTATGGAGAAGCAGCAGTGAATGTGAGACATCACTTAATAATTCTTGTCGTTTTAATGGGGGTCTCCCATCCATGGAGCCCTTTAGAGCTTTCAGTAAGACCTTAATATTGAGTTGGTGTGGAGGCTGAGTGACACCATCCACTCTTTTTTTGGTGAAAACTTGCTCTAATTTGGCCAAGAGTCACACATCTAAAAAACCACAAATCACAATGAGATGTGCTACAATACAGTTTATGTCTGACACTGTTCCAGACTTAAGTGTCCACCTAGTAACACACAGAGCTATCTTCTACTTGGAAGTGTGGTACCATAAATAACATCACAAGAGTACAAAAAGGAAAATACATCCAATAGGTAAATAAAAGGAGGGAACAACACATATGATAAAATTTTACCTAATGTCAAAGTACCATTCTCTGGCCTGTTAATGTAAAGTCTGGTATCTTGCAAATAAGCAGAAAAGTTGCATAAAGAAGATGGGTGCTGTACAAAATGGCTAGATAAAATTAATTCAGCTGCTAGAAAAATAAGGCACATATCTTTACCTCAATGACTTTGCAGTAATTACCCTCAGCTACTGCCTGCTAAATCTTGGTTAGATCTTAATTGACATACTCAATTATAAAACTATAAATTTGTGAGAGGAAAGATCTCCCTTGTCTTTAGCTGCAATAATGTAGCTAATTCTAATAACGGTTTGTTATCTCTCCAAATACATTTAGCAAAAGATTTTTCTAATAGTTTAATGTCCCTACAAGAAAAAATGAATGTTCACAATCTCTGAAGAATATAAAACATCCTATCAATAAGTTAATCGAATTAATCCTGTCAGTTGTAGAGAGGGGTTGGGTGTCCTGCTCTCTGACACTGTAGTAGCTGCAAATGTTGATAGCTAAAAAAAAACCCAAAACAAACAGTGCAAAACCTGAGCTGTATGTTGGTAATAATGCTCCTTTTAGATCTTGAGAAATTTTGAGTTCTCTGGGCTCTTATTATGTCCCATTACAAGTTTTCCAGGTTTACAAATGGGATTTTCTTTAATCGTCGGCTTAAAATAAAACCAAACACCAACCAGCCACAGAAATGGCAGTGCTAGAAAAAAAACAAACATGAAATTTAATGAGGGAGTTTAAAGCCTCATTTAAAAATTTCCACAGTGGGCCTGTAAAGTGTAGTTGCTACCCTCCAGAATATTTAGAGCAGCAGTTTCTATCTTTAACAAAATTGAGTACTATTTAGTCTCCAGAGGGGCGTGCTGCTACCAACAGCTTTGAAACCTTTCCTTGGAACTTCTCTAATGTGGGGTGCTTGTTGCATGCTTTGAGAAAAGAGGGATAACAGATCAGGCTATTTTCTACATTGTCAAAATGTTCGAAGTAAAAAGTTGTGATTTCCCTCCCCACTCCTCCTCCAAGGAGGGGAGCTGTAACTCAACCCACTTGTTGGCTCTTCTCCACTGAATACAGATCATGTGGTATAAATCTTATTGAAAGGGAAGTTGTCATTTATTATAAACACATTTCTCTGAAGGGAGTAACTAGTGAACTGTAGACACCTGGATGTACTGAGTGAATGACTAAACATGTCTTTGTGTACCTGCATACGAATTTTGGGCACTGTAAAGATCACACAGCAAGCCTAAGTAATCCACGGTATCATTTTGGGGATCAGCATTCCCCAGAGGAGGTTTTACAAGATGCAACTGGCTGCTTCCATCTGCACTCTATTTATGTGCATGTATGTAGAGTGCCTTCTTCAGGCTGATCTCTCCAAGTGGCAGCCAGATGTGGCTTTGAACTACTCCCTTGCTCCTTCTGTCCTTAGGTTTTGACTCTTGTGAATCAACACGTGGTTCAAGGTTTGGGAGTCCTGCGCTGCCAGGCTTCAGTGCTGGTGTATGAGGTCCAGTTCCTGCCAGCAAAATCCCACCTCCAGTGCTGTTCAGGAGAGCTGTCAGTGCTGGTACCTGTAGTGGCAGCCAGGGGTTGATGCTGGGATGTAAGCAGGCCTGCATTGGTACTGATAGAGCAAACCAGCGCTGGGCACCTGTGAAAGCATTGTGGGCAGCACCCCCAGCAAAAGCAGTAAAATAACTGAGTGGCCAGAGCCTCTGATGTTAGACACAGATGGGCTATGGGCTATATTGGATTCTGAATCTGATTTGTGCTTTCAATTTAAAATAATGTTGCTACAGCTGCTTTTTTCTTCTTTTTTCCCCCCTTTTTTAAATCTCGAAGGGCTACATAGGAGAACAGAGATTCTTTTTACTGAAGTTGGCATCACCCTTTTTTCCCCCTGCTTTTCTACGTGATTTTATACAACAACCACAGCTGACTTTCACGTGAACTGGACAGAAGCAGGAAGAAATTCTGTCTCTGGCATTATTAGCTGACTTCTTGGCATGGGAAAATAAGAGAGTGTGCAGACCGCTAACACAGGCAGTATTTCTTGAGATGAGTTTGAACAGGAGCAGCATCTGATGAAGTGGAAAAATGAGCTTTTCTGTTCCAAAGGTTTCATACTTTCTAGGGTAAGGCAGGAAGTGTTCCTTTCCAGAGAGAAAGGAAATAGGAGGGAGGCTGGTGAAGTGATATGCATGCTGACAGAGGAATAAAAAACAAATAATACTTCCAAGAAATATTATAGACCCCAAAGTATATCTTTGTGTATTTTTTTTTGGTAAATGCGATTTCCTCACTTTGGTGTTATTAAAATGCCTTTGGTGTTGTTAAAATGCAATAGATGACCACATCAAAACCTGTGATCTGAATGAACAATTTTCTACCTCTCGTTGTTTCTTCTTGTGTTTAATTTTATGTTCAGTTATGTGTTTTGTACCAGAGAAGATAGAATTTGAGCTTTGTAAGCAAGGACCATGTGTGCAGGAAGCATTTACCATACTGCAGTAGTTGTCAGTAACAAATACAGTATTCCTAGAAACCTTTATTAACTGGATGCTTTTCTGCCTACTAGTATCATTCCACTACTTGTTTGTCCAATGAGTTCTCCAAAGACGTATTTTGCTGTGGCTGAAGTAATGCTGAATGCTTTTGTTTAGCATTAAAGCTGCTAGGCATTGAGGTTGCTTGGTCTGTAGCTAATGCAGGTCTTCAGGCTGCTATAAATCCTGGGGCATCAGGAAAGTAGCCTGCACTAAGGGGAAACTGTAATTTATTCTCATTGATCCCTTTTCTGAATAGTTAGCCATTTCATAAAAATGTCTAGATACACAGCAGCATTGGCTCCCTGGGTTAGTAGCTAATTATAAAATACCCTGCAGTTCTCTTTTAAAGCAAAATGAGTTTAAAGTAGTCATGTCTTATTTTTTATGCAAGGTAAGAGTTTAAAGAGCTCTTTTGCACCCTAAGAGACTTGCAGAGGCAGCGCAACCTGTGCTGTGGGGCAGGCAGCTGTGAAGGGGCACAGGTCCCATCACCTGGATAGTAGCCCAGGGCAGGGTCTGAGTCAGTATCTTGTGTTCCTTTGTGAGTTTCAGATTTTAGTAAGTAATTTGAAGCAGCAGCCTTTTCCTTGGCTTTAGTGGGATTTGGATCAGCTACAGTGTGATTTGCTCTTTCAGCATAGGAAGAAGTGATTCTGTGCCCAGGGTCTAGCCAGGACATGTTACAGGTGCTGGATGTCCCTTTGTCAGGTTCCTACTAAGTAAGAGTGGGTCAGTCACTCAGACTCTTGCCTTCTCAGAGAAAACCCCACCTGCTGAGAGAGAAGATTTTTCTAGTGGTTGGTGAGGAGAACATTCCCTGGGGTTCCTCCCTGCTCAGCCGTAGGATGAACGTTATATGGGGCATCATGTTCCATCTCTGATTTTCTTTCAAATGTTGTACCTTTTGGTTGCCTTGTGAACTCCTGGTCCTGACCTGCTTTCTCNGTTATCTCCATGCTTGCCTTCATGCTTCTCTCCTTTCAATTAATGAGTTTCTAAAATCTCATTGCTCTCATACACATCTCTTTGCTTTACCAAAACCAAGCTGTTTTAGGAATAATAACAATAATTTCTAAATAAAAACTAAAGAACAATCAGTCTGTCTTGCAAATTTCCCATAACTTCAGAGCATTTAAAATGCACACAGAGCTATTCTAA
>VZUA01098118.1:0-18745 GCA_013401035.1 Horornis vulcanius | reverse complement strand
ACCTTTCCCTCTCCTCCTCCTGCTCCCTGGCAGCTTCACCCATCCCATAAAAGCAATCACTTTTGGGAAAGGTGGCAGCTTCTCAGCCGCTGGCTTCAGCCCTGGGATGGAATCACTCCCTGCCCAGCTGGAACAGGGAGCAGGCGAGGGAGCCAGGAATTAACCTCTCGCTTCAGATTTGGCCACCGTGCTTCAATTAGCACTCCATCCTCAGGACAAGTCCCGCTTCCCAAGCTCCAGGGCCTTCATCACTTCCCTTCTGAGACTGTTTCCCAGTCCAGCGGGCTTCACACTTCATTTTCCTCAGAGCCAGCCCACGTTTTTAATTGCCCAGCCTCACCGTAACTCGATCCCTGCGGACCTCGGGAACAATCCGTGCCTTGTGTCTGCGGAGCAGCCGCCACCCCGATCCCCTGAGCAGGGACAGAACCTTCTGGGGCTGCAAACTCAGCTGCTGTGCCTGCCCCGGCCATTCAGCGCCCGGGGTACCACAGGCTGCTCCTCTGGGCGAGTGCCGCACACACTCAGGGCTGGGTTACACCTGCAGCCCCTCTGAGCTTCCCCTGGAAACTTCCCACCTTCTCTGGGACTGCTCCAGGCTTTTCCCTGCCCCTTCAAAAGCTGCCTGTATTTCTGCAAGAGCACGTGAAGAGCGAGGTAACAGAAATGCCCCCTCTGTCCATTATCTGCTGCAATTCAGCCGAGGAATTAAACATTTTAAGCTTGCTGGCTCTTGCCAGCGTTTTGCTATGGAAAGGAGATGTCCAAAACCTTCCACATTTAACCACTCTGCGTTCTGGATGCACCAGGAATTTCCTTGCAGGAGTTAATACACCAGTTGCCTCCCTAAACTACCACTTCCACCCCTGCTGTGCCAGTTTTAAAGGAGTGCAAGGGCCACATTTTTAGACAGAATAATTTGGCCCAGATTCCCCGTCTCCATTGTTTTCACTGGCACTGGGGTAAGTTACACCAGATGAGGATATTGCTCGGAAAAGATTTTCCTTTAAAACAAACACACAAACAAAACCATGTTCAGACAAGAGCAGGGGTTTTGAAGCTGCATTCCTGTCTCCAGAAACTTCCAATGACTCGCAGTAGTCTCTGCTTCACCAAGCCACAAATTTGTAACGCTTTAATCTTTCCATGTAAGTCAGTTCCTCTCCTCCCTTAATTGTTTTTGTTGCTCTTCTCTGAATTCCGTCCAATTTACCACACAGTGCAGACTCCATTACATCCGAAAGGCTAGAAGGATGGTGTACAGAAGCTCATTTTCCAATCCTATGACCTCAATTCTTGGGAGGATTTCAGAGCCCAGACACCAGGCTATAAATGAAGAATGTGCGCCCGTATAGCTGGGTAATTTAAATGCATTTTCTGTGAATAAATCTACTCGGTACTTTCTTGATCTGTACAATCTTCTGCCATAGGGGCCTAACATAAAAATACTTCAAAGGCTCCAACAAATTCCCTCAAGATGTGATCTTCAGCATTTCAAAAGCTGAAAGACATAGACAAGGTTTAAAGTGATCATGATATATTTTCAAGGTAACCCTCTTCAGCAACTCCTGTTCGCCCATTTCTTGAAAGTGAAATTCTATCACCTCTCTGTGTATAGATCTTTTTCACTTATTGACTCTCTTATGAGCAAGGCAAAGATGAAGTGAATTTGACTTTTGGTTAGGGTTTGTTAGACCTCATTATCTTTAAATGAAGCACAGCAACGCTTCCTTCCTTCAAATACCAACTAGGCAGGGCCAAGTGGAAATCCTGCAGCCGCAGACCCCTCACCACTTCCCTCTCCTCTTGCAACACTAAGAAAGTTTAGATTTGGGTTCAAGTTTCATCCTCCATCTCCCTCCCGTTTCAAGCTGAAACACGACCCTGCCTAGTAACACTCCAGTGAAAGATTATTTTTATGTCACACCTCAGTCCCATCTCTGACATTAATTATACACTTCGAGCCTGAAGTCAAAAGAGATTTTAAAACTGGTGCTCTGGGCTGAAACCAAGATTCCTCCTGCCTGCCTTCCGAGCAGTTCCATAACAACCTCCCCGAGACTGCGGCATATTTAATGAGAATGCAGATGATCAATTGCAGCCCGCCTTGCACGGTTAACTCAATCAACAAACTACTAATGACTCCAGCATGTTACAGCTTTTTTGGCTAATGAGAACCGCATTGACCAGATTTTTCCCCTTCTCCCAGGATCAAACGCCAATATGGAACGAGTTCTGCTACAACTGTAACTTTAGCCTGCAAGCAAAACTCTGCCCGGCCAGGGGACAAAGCCTGAGTGTCATTAGGGAGCAAAGAGAGCCCCCAGACCCTTCCCAAGGATGTGTCTGGCTGGTGAAACCAAACCCCTGAGAAAGGCAGAGCTCCCACCTTGGTGCATTTCGAGGCAGAAAAGCCTTTTGTTCCTGCACCATCCCACTCCTCCTCCTCCTCCTCCTCCCTGCTTTCTGCTGCAGGGTAATTTGTAGCAGGTGAGAAGTAAATACCTTCTGCTTCCTCTCTCTTTCACTGTTGTTGCTGCAATTTGCCTCCATTTTTTTTTTTTTCCTTGCCTCCTCCTCCAAACAGAAGTCGATTGACCTCGTGAAAGAATTTGGGGATATATAGAGATCACAGAGTTAAAATCTGGGAGTCTTACACCTCTTCATCACCAACAGGGACCATTTTCCATATGGGACTCCAACAGCTGACCATGCTCTAAGTGAGGAGCATTTACTGCAGAGCCTGAGATGGGAAACAGTTCCTGGGCTGTTATCCTGCCTGTTTCCAACCACTGTTAAACAAAGATTTGCTCCCATGGAAAGAATTCCAGCGATTCCAGTCACCTTTGGACCAACACTTTGTTCCTTTACCAAATACCCTTTGTTTTCTGGTCAGTTTCTGAAGCAGATTTTCCATCCTGCACCCTGGAGAAAACACAATGCTCCAGTCTGACCAATTCCTCTCCACCTAGAGCAGACCTTGCTTTCATTTTTGCCTTCACCATCATTTTGCTGGGTGACCTTTCCCCAGCCCTCCACTCCCCTCTGTCAGACAGGGAAAATGTGGAATGGTTGGTCCTCCAGGAAACTGCTGCAGGAAAACCCAAACCCGGCATTATTTTGCTTCTGATCATGCTCTGCCATCCTTGACTGCCACAAAAACGAGCAAAAAGTAGAGAGAAGGAGCAATTGGGGCTTGAGAATCAACTAGAAAGCATCAATCCAGTTTTTTTTTTTTGGTTTTTTTTTTCAGCCTGAGCTCATTTGCTGGGATCACTCTGGACAGAAGTCCTGGAGGATGCAGGGAGCCCATCACTGGGGGCTGTGCTCATTCCTCTTTAAGAGGTGCTCCTGAGCAGTTCCCTCTACTTTTAAAGGCCTAAATGTTAAATATCAGCCAGGTGATGGTGGGGGCCCACGCTTGACTTCATTCCTCCCTTCTCCATGGCCTGGGGGCAGGAATTCAGACTCTGAACAACCTCCCTGGGTTGGGAACTCCTCGCCTGGGGCCGCTCTGCTCCCGTTCCTGCCAGGCTCTGCTCTGCCCACAGCTCCACCAGCCTTCTCCTGCCTTATCCTTGGGTTCTGCCTTCCCAGCTTCACCTGCAGCTCCTCACACACCTTGTGGGAGCAGCTTCCTCCTCCCTCTGACTTCAGCTTTCACCTTAAAATGCCCAAACCCTTTTTCCCCCTTTCCCCACCCCAATCTCCATATCTTCTGTACCAACATCCCCTCCCAAGACCCACAGAGCTCTCTGCTATGGTGAGATGCTGTGATCTCTCTGCTACCTGTCCTGATAAAGGACTTTTTATTCATGTTTAATTCTTAAAAGCCTAATTTTTAACAGTTCACCACCCTCTGATCACACAAATTCAGCTTTTCAGAAAGAATTCCATTGATTTGTGAGCTGGAGCTCCACATCCACAAGAAGGTTTCCACAGCATGCTGAGAGTCCTGCACAAACACTGATCACGTTCATCTCCTCCAAACACTAAAATTTCACACAGAAAAATTCAGATTTAGGGCAAAAAGGGTGAGAGATTTGAGCCCATTCTTGTCCAGTGGAGGCAGATAAAAGAAGAGAATCATTAAAATGGGAAAGCCCATGGAGCCCAATCATTAATCCAGGTAGGAGCCATTCCCTCCCAGCCTGGTTTAAGAGATGTCAAAGTCACTTTATTCTCCTGGGCATCCATAAGCCAGGCCTTGAAATATGGGTCTGGCAACTCCTGTGGAAAGTAAACTCAAGTTACAGTAAAAATAACTTTACCAATGCTCTTGGTTCTCATTTGTAAATGGACCAAGGCTTCAGCACAGCCAGGTTTTTGTGCTACTTCCTCAGATTGCTTTTAGGTTCATTAAGCTCCAACTTCAGGAAGAAAATGGTAGCATTTGATTTATGGGTACGGGGGAAGAAGGATGAAATGAGCAATAAATCTCCCAAGGGTGGTGTTCCTCCAGCTCTCTGCAAGCCAGAGCAAGGAGCTCCCAGATTCCAGCCCAGGATTAACACCTGATGTCCAGGGAAAAAAATAAAACAACCCTGCTCCGTGCCTCAGTTTCCCTGATCAGAATAACATGATGCCAACAGTGAGGCTGAATTTTGTGACATTTAAATAGCAAACTGCTGACTTAAAATGGGTTATTTGTGGCTCCTGAAGCAAATATGAGAAAATGAATGAATTTTCTGCCTGCTTTTTTCTTTAAGGTTTTTATTGCCTTCAAGGAGCACAGAGGATTGACCAGGAGGTTTTCTGGACAGATCAATGAAAGTAACACCCAACAAATGACCTTTCCTCAGCGTCTCATAAGTACCTGTCAGCTTCAGGAGTGCCACCACCCTTGAATGGAGAGATTTAAAGCCAGACTATTCATTAGAGAGCAAACTATTATTCCAGAGGTTTAAATGAATTGGCCAGTGGCCAGCCTTCCTCACTGCTCAGGGACTACTGGGAAAAGGGAAGTGGCTGCTGTTGGGTTTGCAAAAAAAGCAAAGTTATAAAAAAAAAATAGGATTTAAAGAGCAACAAGAACCAGGTTGTTTGAGTGGTGAGGGCCTGACACCCTCAGAAGGTGGCACGAGGGGTAAGAAGATTCAAGCACCGTCAGGGAAGCATGAAAACAAGTCTGTAAATACCAGAGATGGCTCCTGTTTTATGGCATCACTAAATCAGCCAGCTAAGCTGGCTCTGAGGAACGGCATCAAAAGGTGAAGAGGTTTGGAGAGTGCCTCAAAACCCCAACTTTTTTCAGTAGATAAAAAGTAGATAAATTTTTGCAGTAGATACCACTCACTTGCCACGTGTGGTTCTGAATTAAAAGCTCAATATTGTTCTCTGGCATAACTCAGATTTGCATTAAATCCCAAAGCAAGAGTTACAAACCTCACCTGAAATTTGTTTACCCTGCTGAGGAACCCTAAGCTGGTTCTGGGTTACTCTATCCTGCAAATGCACCAGAATAATTGCAATTAATTCTCCACGAAGGCAGCAATTAAAACTGTGCAAGTTTTCCATCAAAAACTGCACTGCATCAGCACCACAAGAGTTTAGTTTGGGTTAAAGGTGGCTCCAGGGCTTGCTAACAGCTCTGGGGGAAATATTTCACCACAAACTCAGTCTGCAGCTCCTGTCTCACTGGTGTTGGTGAGGATGGTCGCCTTCATCAGGCCATGGGATCTTCCAGGGACCTTCCACCATCCCAGGGAGCTCCAGCCTGGCCTTGGATGTTTTGGGTACCCAGAACTTCTCTGGGCATCCTGTGCCAGGGCCTCACCACCCTCACAGAGCAGAATTTCTTCCTGAATATCCAATCTCAACCTGTTTGGAGCCATCCCCCTGGTCTGGCAGCACCTGCCCTTGCAGATAATCTCTCCTAACACACAAAATCCTCAGGCACTTGGATGACTGCCCCTCATCTCCCAAAAAGTGATTTCTTTTATATAAAATAACCGGTTTTTGCCAGGTTTGAAAGATGAAGGAGCTGCCATTGCTTCATCTCTGCAGACTCCCCCAGACCCTCAGCCCCACCACAGCACAAATCTGCTAAAACACATCCAAGAGGGTTCTGCTACTCCACATTTCATTTGGATTAAAACACAAAATCAGAGAGTTCCCTACCTTTCCACGGCCCATTCCCCTGCCAGTGACACACCAGGTGGGTGCTCCTGCTGCAGGGATTGTGCAGCTCCCAAAACAAAATGATTTGCTCCTCTTGTCTGTGAGTGCCCCAAGTCCTGCCCTCCACATTCCCCGTGCCTGCCCCACCTGATTTTGGGCTGCGTTACCTCAGCTCAGCTGTCTCCCCACTTCAGCTGGCTGGAAAATCTCCTTTGGGCTTTCCAAGAGGTTTCTACTCCATCCCACCACTCCTGTTTATCTGGAGTCTGTGTCAAAATTCACTTGGAGGAAACTGCTGGTGGTTCCCCGAAAGGAAGGCTGCACTTGACGTGACACACAGCCAAAACAGCCTCACCATGTGCAAAAATAAGATTATGCCACACAAAGCTGGCCTCCAAGTGGCCCAGCTTTGCCACAGATAAGGCAGATGGAGGAGGCTCAGCATGCAAATTGAGCACTTTTTCTTCAAAAATAAAACTATTTCTTCAAAAATGAAACCTCCCCAGCTGCTGAAGGTGCAGAAGTCAGAGTTTCAGGACGAGCTTTACGGTGCAATTTGTTTCCATCACACTCTGCTTATGATGATTTAGCTGAGTGGATCCAGAATCTCTTACAGTAAAACAGGTCAGGGTGGGAATGGGAAAAGATATTTCCATTCTTCAAAGGCAGAAAAACAATTTTTCATCTCTTCTCACTGGATACAGTTAAAGGAGATTACAACTGGTATGATTGCTTTTGGCAGCCTAGTGTTTGACCTATCATTCTGTAAAAATATAACTAACCCTCCATCTATTGACTGGCAGGAATTTTCCCCCATGTGCTTTTTGTTCTCCTCCGTCTACTTTATATGGAAAATTCACCGTATAGATCTGCATTTAAAGCTTCCTTGGCCTATTTCATGAGCAGACAGAACAGATTAAAGTGAATAGAACATAAGCACAGCTCAGAACTCTGTCTGCTCACAGAATCCTGGGATGGTTTGGGTTAGAAAGGACTTTAAAGCTCATCTCATGCCTTGGGCAGGGACATCTTCCACCAGGCCAGGATGGAACATGGTCTTGGACACTTAGATTTGCTCTAATTCAGCATTAAAATTCAGCTTAGCTGCTCCAGGTGCAGCCTGCGCTTTAGGAAGTCCCTGAAACCCAGTTTGCCAAGAGCTGGGAGGACATAAACCCCACATTTATCAACAGTTTTTGCCTCTCAGCCCTGCCAGCGGCACAGGCCCGGGTGTGACGACGCTTTCCCCTGCTGCTGTCACACCCAGCGTGCCACAAATCCTGGGCACTGCCCCCCCAGCCCTACCAGGGCCCTGCTTTCTCCATCCCCAGGGGAAAACCCCTCCAAATTCCCTCCACAGGCTCTGCACCCCACACAGGGATTTCCTTGGGGTTTTTTGTTGGTGTCCAAGATCTTGGCTGGAAAATCCGGACGAATGCAGGCGAGCACAGGCCCCGTGCAGCTCCCTCCTTGCTGCTTTAAGTTTAACTTTCCCTGTTTACCTTTTAATTTAATGTATTCTTTTGATCTCTCTTCCTCTCCTTTCTCTTGTCTCCCCGAGTTTGCTGACACAGGAGAAGCATGACAAGCTCAGACAGGCCTAACCTACTTTTTTTCCCTTTTCTCTGGTACATGTGAACGCTCCCACTCTCCTTCCCAGCATATGAAAGCACATTCCAAGGATCATTATAATGATATTTCCAGTCCCCTGTGAAGTAATTCCCCTGACAGGTGAGGGAACTGAGACACACAGAGCTCTTAAATTACTCGCCCCCCAAAATTACAGCAGCACAAGGGCAGATAAAACCCACCAGGCTCCTGCTTTTCTCGGTCCCAATCTCTATAAAATTCTCATTATCACAGGTTTGGGAAATGCCTCCACTCCTAAACAGAGGAACAGCAAAATTTTAGGTGTCCATCACGGGGGGATTGCACATTTCTGGGGTTTCACTGCAGCTGAGGAACTCTCACCACCCTGCCCTGGGAGGCTCCAGGCTGGGCTGGCACCCGAGGGCTGGAGAGGGAACTGGGATGAGGGATGGAGGGACAGGGAATGGCTGCCCTGACAGGATCTGATGGGATTTTGGGAAGGAATTCCTGCCTGGGAGGGTGCTGGGTGCTGGCACAGGGTGCCCAGAGCAGCTGTGGCTGCCCCTGGATCCCTGGCAGTGCCCAAGGCCAGGCTGGAGCACCCTGGGATGGTGCAAGGGGTCCCTGCACATGGGACTGGAAGAGCTTTGAGATCCCTCCAAACCCATCCCGTGGGCTTTGTTCCATCCTGGCCATGGATATCCCTCAGCCAAGCTGTTTCCCCTCCTTCTGTGGGACAATCCAGTGCCAAACCATGAGCTTGACTTTACAGAAATCAGATTCTCAGTTATGACACCAACTAAAATTCCATCATTCCCTCCAGGGCACAGAATAAACCCCAGCATTTACAAATCTGAACTTTCGAAAGCAAGAACACCTTTAAAATCAGCCTAAAATTACCTGAATTCAGATATTGACACCTTTGGGGTTCATATTCTCAAAGATGTTCTCTGCAACACCTTTTTTTTTCCTTCTGAAAGCTGAAATTAGCACATTATCTTGGAGTCTGAAGGCAAAAAACCCCAAATACTTCAAGGAGTGAGTGATAAAATCAAAAATGGTCTTTGAGCTTCTGCACCAGAGCACTCAGGTTAATCAAACTATATTAATTCCTGAGGTTAGTTAAGCACTGCTTAAAACCCTGTTTAGATTTCATAATTCACAATCAGAGAGGCTTGAATTTGGTTTCACTAAATTTAGTTTGGAACCAGATCAAGCTTGGATAAAATCACTTCCACCAAGAACAAGAGCGACCACGAAGGGCACATTAATGCACTTTATCTGTGCATCACCTCTCCCTCAAAAATCAACTTCTGCCCCCCCCAGTGCAGACAATCCCACACCTAGAGGTGCAATAATGCTCCTTTTTCAGCTCAGTTCTGCTCCAGCTCCAGTGTTTAATTATCTCCAACACAGCAACAGCCACAGCACTCCAGCAAGAAATCAATGCTCCCTTTGCTCCCAGCTCTAAATGCATGTATTCCATAATCAGCCTGGCAGAACAGACTTTTGGGACTGCACATCTGGGGAGCACACGAGAGGCCACCTCAGCTATTAAATTATTTTGCAACCATCCCTCTCATACCCAGCTTTGGGTAACTTTTTTTCCCTTTGTTTTGCTACCAAAAAAAAAAAAAAAAAGAGAGAGTGATGTTTTTAGTTTACAAGAAAATTTAATTACTAAAATCTGAGCTGCATTACTGGGATGCTTTTCAGTCTTAAAAATCACCCACTACACCTTAGATATCTCATCTGGAGGGGTTTGATGTGCTGGTACTCTCTGTTCCACCAGCCCTGGGACTCGTTTCTCCCCTCACCGACTCTGGGCTTAACCTGAGCACTCAAACACCTTTCTAGAACACCCAGGAAAGGAGGGAAAAAATCCCAAAACTTCCAGAAGAGCAAGGAATGATGAGCTGGATTTGTGCCTTCAGTGCTGACAGCTCTGAGGGGTCTAAAAAAGGAGAATTCCCAGTGGCCAGCAGCTCCTCGGGAGGGCACTTGGACTCCACTGAATTTTAATTATTCTGTTTTTTCCTTTCTGAACTTCCAAAGCTGCCCAGTGGATGCAGGGAGAAAATATCCATTAAATGAAAGGCCAGGATGATGTGGAGATGAAACTGGGTCTCAGAAGGAGCCAAAGTGGCCAGAGCAGGAACTTTCACCCTGCCTCACACCACCCTCTGCAGCAAGAGCTGGAACCTCTGCCAAACCCTGGATTTCAGGGAGGGAATCACCAAAATCACCAAGCTGCAAACACCAATTCATCAGTGAAGCACAAAAGCACTTTGGTAGAGGTGGCACAAGAGAGGGAGAAACACTGAGAACCTCAGGCTCCTCTCCAGCTCATGAACTGCCCATTATTTTCCCACTTCGACTAAAACTTTTTCCTCAAGGAAAAAATCAGGGAAATAACATTTTGGTCACCTTTTCTCCAGTTAAATACTCCCAAAAAAAGCCCCCATGGGGTGAGTTCTAGCCAGAATTACAACCTGAGTGCTTCAGAGAGGTGTTGAACCCCCAGCCCTGGGCTGGTGCCATGCATCAGCTAAGGATTAATATTTCTCTCTCTTTCTTTCAGGTTTTCCTCAGAAATCCAAAAAAAATCATTCACAGAAGCACCCAGGGCATTTTCTGTGCTGGGAGTGCCTCTCATTCCCCCGTCCCTCTGTTTCAGGAGAGTGGCAGCGCTCTGAAAAGGCCAGATCTTGGCTGACTTTATTGCTCTTGGGGGCCAAGTGAAAAGGGTGACCCCATAAACACAAAGATGCCAAGATACCAGGAGGCTGCAGCTGGAATGCCCAGCCCTGGCTGCTTTGTTCCCTGGAAATATTCAATATTTGAGGAAATTGGAGGTGCAAAAAGATGCCATTTAATTTCTTGTTATAGCCCTGTGCCCCTTCCATAAATCCTAAACCTTCTTTTTATTCACATTTCTACTCTGAACTGACACCTCCCCGTTCTGCTTTTTCCCCTCTACAGGTGCTACCAAAATATTTCTGCATAAAATCTTTGGGGGTAAGAAAACCAAACATTTATGGCTGTGGGGCACAGACCCACTCGAACCCAAATCCTACAGAAAGTAACCAGATTTAACCACAAACTTTGAATTCAGGCTCAGAACCACTCGAACCCAAATCCTACAGAAAGTAACCAGATTTAACTGCAAACTTTGAATTCAGAGTGGTTGAAGTTTCACTAAATTCAGCTACCCCAGGTTAATTCAGTGCTTTTTGTGGCAGCAACTCTCAGAAAATCACCTGGAAATTAAATATACCCAGCTCCAGAGTGTTCTGCATTCCTGTGGATCCTGACCTTCCCTGCTGGCCCCACTGCCCTGACCCACAGAGGAAACCCCAGCCCAGGCACTCCTGGCTCAGCCCTGCTGAAGGATGAGCCCCGAATTTCCAGGGAAGGCAGTAAATTGGAATTATGTGAACTCCTGTTTAGATGAAGCCCCTCCTGTGCTGCAGAACTCTGAGCTGAGCAGTCTGAGGTGCAGGAAATCCCCCTGATCATGCTGGGGATCCACTGGTTTGATGCAAAGCCTCGAGGAGGAGGGAGGAGGGAGGCTGGAAGTGGCTGCAGCCATCCCAGGGACACGGTGCCAGCCCAACCAAGTCCTCCCTCCGTTCTCCTCCAGCCAGGGCAGCACAGCACACTCAGCTCTCCTGCAAGGGAGCAACAAGTTATTCCCTGGGGAAATGCAGCTGTTGATGAGCTCCGTGGGGCAGGAGGAAAGGCTGCAGGGCACGAGAGCAAACCCCACTGAGCCCCAATGAGAGGGGCCAGGTGCTTCAGCTCAGCGCCTGCAGAGTTTAAACCTCATTTAAATTTATTTTTAAGTCTATAGAGGCTGCACAGGGAAGTAAATGTGATACAATGCAAAATAAAATGAAATTTTTTTTAAAAAAATCCATCACTCTGCCCACCAAAATGAGTTTTCAGCACAAAACCAAACTGTTTGCCCATCCACAAGACGAATTTCCAGCGCTCAGCTCCAAAAACACTCCCAGGCCATCAAGGTGAGGCTTTTTCATTCAGGTTCACAAACTAAGATGTCATTGTAAGTGGTTTAGAAGCCCAGCAAATTTTAATATCCATGCCAGCGTGTGTGACCAAAGGGATTACCCACAATGGCTCACCTGATTAGTTATACAAATGCCCGCCTTTTCTTTTTTTTTTTTTCTTTTTTTTTTCCTTTTTTTCTTTCCTCCTTTTTAATCCAAGACCGTGCAGAATGCCAGGAGGGAGAATGGGCTCTGTGCTGGAATGTCTGAGGGCTACAGGCTCGGGATTTATATTCCACGCTGAATTCATTGTTCTCCCTCCTACCCCTGCTGCCCTCTAAAATATGCTGCAGCCATGACAGAAATAAATTAGCCCGAGGTACAGGTCACACCTTCAAGGGCAGGCAGAGCTCTGGGTAAAATCAATAGAGAAGATGGGAGTCTCTAACAGCTGAAGCAGAAAGAATGACGCATTGAGGGCTTTACACATCCCCAGACAAAGGCACTTTGGAGAAGCCCCGGTCCCCGCTGCCTCGGGAACACAAAGCTCGTTTTTTCAACCACCTGAACCCCGAGAGCAAGGCAGAAAAGCCCCATTGCTATGGAGAATTTGCATCTCGATGCAGAAAGTTCCATTCCTTTGCACCTCTGCCCGGGGAAGGGGATTCAGATGCTGAACTCTGGCCCAGGTTGCAACTCGAAAAACTTTTTTTTTTTTTTTGCAGAGAGCAGGATCTGCACTGAAATTCAGCTTAAGTTTTGCAGCACTCTCAAGGGGCTGCCTGACACAAAACAAACTCCCCTGAACTTTGGTGAACTCCAGAACGAGGCACCAACAGACACCGAAACACGTGTTGCATTCATTATTTTAATTTGTGATTTGAAAGCAGGGGAGAGCACGTTCAAAATCATTGAGAGCCTCAAACTCGGGCTTCAGAATATTTCTGAATGCCAGCTCCTCTGAAATCAGGAGATAGAAGATTTATAAGGGTTTGGGGATGGGAAGATTGATGCAGGAGTCAAGTGGGTTTTGCTAATGTCCCTATGGTGAGTTAAGTATTAACTCTCAGAGTGAGGCTCAGAACCTGTTCAGACACTTCACAGATCCCACGGGCTTCCCACCTGCCTTTCCAGGTTCCTAAAAGCTTTGAAGCCTGATTTAAGCTCCCACAATAGTTCTAAAAATAGGAGTTAAACTTCTCAGTCCCGCAGGAGTTTCTGAAATTGCTACCCAGGAGGTTTCTCAATAGACAGAGCTAAAAGCTTTTCTCCTCTCCTGTCCCTCACAGACTTCTCCAGAGACAACTTTGGCCCAAATGCAGCTGGATCTAAATCCAAATGAACCCTGAGTTTCTGCAAAGCCAGCAGGAAAATGTCAAATAAGTACATTTCCCCTGACCTCCTTGTCTGTTTGCTTTTTTAAAAACCCCACACAACATTAACACGTGTCTTGAGCTTTGATCGTCAGACTCACACTTCCACCCGTGGCAAAATAAATTGTGTTTGTACTTACATTTGTGGAGCCTGTGTGGGAAATAGAATGGCTTTCATTTCCACTGCTACCTGCAAAAAAAAAAAACCAAAAAGGGAGGGATTCACCATTAATACCAGGAACTGTCCTCTGCTCACAGCCACTGCAAATGATGCAGCAACACCTGCAGCACCTCTCTGCCTTTTGGGAAAAATCGGGGTAAATTCAACACCTTGAGGGAAGAGGTTTTATTGTGAACTTGCAAGAGGTTTCCAACTCCTCCATGGCTCATTCCCTGCAGCAAATTCCATGTGCTCATCCTGGGGGCAGGGAGGGTGGGAAAGGAGCACGTTCTGGGTGTTCCCAGGAGGGTTTGGAGGCACATGAGCCTGGGCAAACACCAGGCAGAGGAGCCTCCAGTGACCTGTCCTGCTGTTCCTCGGCTCTTCTCAAGGACAGGAGGGTGATGATGATGATGCACATTTCTGCCTGAGACACCTCAAGCACTGCCTGAGGCACCATTTGCAGTTTTCCCCTTCCACTTCTGTGCTAGACGTGGAAAAATCAAGTTTCGAGCGCCTCCACGTCCTCGCTAGTGCAGCTCCCTCGGAAATAAATCCTCCCTTGCTTCCCATTTCCCTGTGCTCTCCCATATGGAGAGTCCTGGAGAACATCCCAACAACCACAGGGTCCTTTTAGGAACGTGATCATTCCTAAGCCACATTTAGGATGCAGGGCAGGAATGATCCATCAGAGATACCCCCGTGTGGGGGCTGTTTGCCTCATCCCAGCTGCCTCTCCTCTCCCAAGGGATTTAGCCAGGTTGTTTCAGGTGGATCCTGGCATCCTGATCCTCAAAACGCTCTGAGAAATCCCCATCTTCAAAAAAATAAGGATGTGTGAGCACTGGGAGGTGCCTGGAGTGCCCCAGAATTCCAGGAGCACCAGATTCCTGCTCTGCTCATCCCAAGGCAGGAGCAGCCCTGCAGCTCGAGGGGATGGGATCCAGCCCATTCCTCTCCTCCTGCTTCCTCCATCCAAATTTCACCTCTGCCTCTTGGCTGTGGCTGGATTCAGATGGAGACACCTCCATTTCAAGGAGCAAAACCATACATGGGACTTTGGAGAGACACTTTAAGGATTTTTTCTCCCTATTTAAATCATCCAAAAATCAGGATTCAGCCCAACAATGGAAGAAAGAAGATGAGGTTAAGCACATCTGCAATGGTTTGCTCCACTCTGGAGGTAAATGAAAGCTTGGAAATGGTAAATGAAACCTTAGAAAGACCTGGGCCTTTCCAGGAACTGTGGAATTCCCCTCCCTAGGTTTAGAAATAAAGGATGATTTAAATGAAGCCAACGAACAGGAGCAGACTTGCCTTGGGAATACCTGGGGAGGTGGAGGAAGAAATAGATCTGCATTTAAGGATGAAAACAAAGAAGGACAGGAGACTAAATGGTTTCTTGGCCAAAATCTGGCTGATCCTCATTTAATGGACCTGAGTATTCCACACCACAGGTGGAAGCCTGGCCTCCATGGACCAAGAGTTGTTTTCCACTTCCAACTTTTGCAAAGCAACAAATTGCAGAATTCCAACCCCAGGGAGGGAAATAAAAAAAAATCTCAAATATTTCCTGTCCTGAACTATAATTTTACACATGAAGTTGGTTTCTACAAAGGTGGATTTGTGCGACTTGGATACCTGCAGAGGAACAATGGGGGTCCTGGGTATTCCACATCACAGGTGAAAGTCTGTTCTCCATGAACCAAGAGCTTTTTTCCACTTCCAACTTTTACAAACCTACCAACTGCAAAGTTTCAACCCTAGGGAGGGAAATTAAATAATCCCAAATATTTCCTGTCCTGAGTTATCCTTTTATTTTAACGGAGTAGGTTTCTACAAGGCTGGATTTGTGCAATTTGGATACCTGCAAAAGAACAATGGGGGAGGCCACGTTGTTTGTGCCTGGGTGAGGACAATGCTTTGCCTTTCCACGGCCACCGGGTCTGGGATAAATCCCAGGCAAACCAAAAGTTTGTGTTCAAGACTCAGGCGAGGATGTGCAGCTTTGCAGCCTGGCTTTATTCACCCCTCAAAGCACAAGGCATTATTTTTCCCCCATAAATATGCAAAGTGCCTGGCAAAAGACCCTCCCCATTTCCCAGGAAATGGAGGGCTGGAATGTCCAGGGGGGAGAGAGCCCCGTGGCCACACCGTGTCCATCTGCAGCACCACCATCCCCACCAGGCCCCCAAATCCAAAGGCAAAGACATTTCCCCAGCCTTCCCTGATCAAAAACTCCCTTGGATCTCAGGGGGGTGAGCGTGGGGGAAGATCAGAGAGCTCCAGCTTTGGGTGTTTGCAGATTCCTTCTGCCTGGCCTGGCTGCTCCTGTCCCTCCCTGGGCACGAGGCAGGTAATCCCAGTGGGAATCCTCCAGGAGATCCAGCAAAACCCACTGCTCCTCTCCCCCTCTGCACACAGGGGGTTGTACAGAGCTTTTTAGCAAAGCTCCTGGAGTTTGCAAAGGTTTTTTCCACTCCTAATCCTCCAGCTAGGAGTTATTCATCCTATCTCCTATCCTTTTTTTTTTTTTTACTTACTGAGATCCTCTGCATGGGATAACTCCCAGTTTAGAACAACCAAATAATCAATATACAGCTTTTAAACACAAGGGTTTCCCCTTTGCGTGGGTTTAAGACATTTCTTCAGTTTCTAAAACTCAAATATCCAAGTCTGTACCCACTCCTCAAGCACACAAACTCCAATCCCAACTTTTGATAAGCCACATAACTCCTCCCAAATATATCTGAGGACAAAATTTAACAGCAGAAGCTGCCAAATGTTTCTGACCCACTACAAACAGTCATTAACTACAGTCAGTTTCTAATTATTTAAGTCCATTTCACTTCTTATTCAGTGGTCATTTTGTTGCTTGGCCGTTTGGCCTATGTTCAGAAAAATCTCCATTAGGCAGCACAAAGTCTCACAAAAAGAAGAAAAAAATATCTTTGCCCATTCTAAGGTTGGGAATATTTTGAATCTTTGAGAGACAGGAGTTCTAAATATGCTTTTAAAAGCAAAAAGTAGTGAGCACCTAAAAATAGAAAAGCTTAAAAATTCAGCCACCGAGTAAAATTTAGTTATCAACTAAAGTTGCTTTCTCTCACCTCTCTGCTAACAGTTTTGCAATTCCTTTTCCAGAAAGAACTGGCAAATATATTAAAAGGCAAAAAAACATCGATGCTGGGACTGGGAACAATCACATGAACAAGCCACAAGATTTGCTTGATAACACAGAGTTTATTATTCAAGAACGAGTCTCATTTTCAGCTCTAAGGCAGAGGGCGGGGAGAGAAAGGGGGGAACAGGCTTTTAAAGCACACGCTGCAAGCCCAGGACTGCATTTATAGGAAAAAGAAGAAAGAGAAGAAAAAGTAAAGGAAACAAATCTCTGTTCTATCAGCAAGTTGACTTTGCAGAAGTTAAGCTCAGCTCCCAGAAAATTCGAGCTGTTTTCACTTAAACCAAGTTCACCTTCAGCAGAGACAATGAACAAGCAGAGAGAACTACTGAACTTTTTATTAATTTCTTTCCCCCCCACCCAAAAAAAAAGTTCAGCTCTGCCCAAGATGGGAAGGGATAGAGGAGAGCAGAAAGAGGGCAGTTCAAAAGTCACAAAAGCTGCTGGCAAAGTTCCTCGGCGCCCCCTCGTACTGACCTACGCAGTCTTCGTTTCTCACAGGTAGCAAAGTTTTGTCTCCTTCTCCAGGGCGAGATTCCCACTCGCAGGAAAGCATCAAAAGAACAATTGTTTGCACTCCTCCGAAGAGGAGGGAAGGGAAAAACGCAGCCCAGGCAGGTAGTGTTCCTTCCTGAAAAGTAAATCCGGCATTCTGGAACGAGTTCAAACCTCGGGCTTGACAGGCACGGGAGCGAAGCTTTTTGCCACTGAGCATGCTTCGTCCTGCACTGCCTGCACACTTAATGAACATTACTTCCTTCCCAGTGGTTACTCCTAGCAGAAATCCACACCCCCTCTTTGAGAAGTGAGGAATGCAGCTGAAACCAAAGTCCAGAAAACATGCCCGGCACCCAGACAAGGCCCCACGGATCAATAAACTCAGGTTGTGACCCGCAGGTCAGTTTGTCAAACAGGACATCAGGGTGAGTTTTTTCTACACTTGGTGGAGTTTGCTTTATGCCTCAGCTAATGCTGCTCGCTCCCCAGAGAAAATAAAACTGTGCTGGCTTTTAGAGAATGATTAAATGCTCCAATAACAGATGGGAATTCTCTTTCAAATCTTGTCTTTCCCAACCTGCTTGAAAGTGAGGAAAGAAGTTGTGCTTTTTTTTTTTGTTTTGTTTTGTTTCCAGACTAAACTCACTTCTTGGACTCCTGAACAAAAGCTGTTTGAATTTGTCGTAGGGAAGGAGTATCTGGTGACTTTAAAAAAAAAAAAAAAAAAAAGCTCCTTTTATTTAGTTAGGGTCTAATCCTGTTCCGTTTGCAATCACGTGGAGTTTTGTCATTACCTCCAGTGGGAATAGCGCCGGGGTTTTAGATTACAAATGCTTTCAGGCAAGAGCTGTGTCTACTCCAGTGACCTGCACAGGCCAGACTGGTTTTGGCACTTCAGTTTGCAGTTTACACCATTGCTGTGCCTGAACCCTGTGCAGCAGCAAACCCCCCCCCCCTTCCCCAAATTCACAGGGAATTGCTGAAGAGGAGCAATTTTGCAAAATGGCATGGGTTGTTTTAAAAGCTTTTCAGTGTATTTCCAGTTTTTCCTGGAGGTTCCACTTGGCTCTCACGTCTCAGTCCTCCTCCACAAGAGGAGCAGAAATGGAGCCTTTTTGTCCTGGAGCCTCTGCTGGCCCTGACTGCCCTGTCACAGCCTTCAGGGAAAAGCCAAGTGCAAGAATTAAAGT
The DNA here is from genome assembly GCA_013401035.1 of Horornis vulcanius. Lineage (NCBI taxonomy): Eukaryota > Metazoa > Chordata > Aves > Passeriformes > Scotocercidae > Horornis > Horornis vulcanius. Next base: position 620 of record VZUA01098118.1, on the reverse strand, counting down.
GAAATAACACAGGCCGTGATATTGTCAGGGTAAGGAGCACTAATTCCAGTCACAACTGCGTGGGACATTACACTCTGAGGCCTCTAAATTTTAAAATAGGTTAAAACTCATCATGACCTCAGTGTCTGAGCAAAGCCAGGCTCCACAGGGCTGCAGTCCTGATGTGAGCAGGCCAAACCACGACAGAAATCAAATTTCTGGAGTCCAAATGGCCCAGGCCTTGAGACACAGACCCGATTTAGCCTGCAGATTCTGACAGTGCACAGTGGGAATATATTCACACTAATACAGCTCAGAACCACTCTGCTCCTCAGGGCAGCCAAGTGATGTCATTGCTTTAAAAAATCGTTTCCTTGCCCACACATCCCTGGTCTCCCTTGTTTCCTTCAGGATCATAAATGGAAAAGTCCAGATCCTACATGACAAAATCAAGCTGTGCTGCCTTTCCAGTGCACAGAGCTTGAAGAGGTTTTGGAAACCCCCAGAGAAAGTTTCTGGCTGGTTTGGAGAAGCAGCCATGGCAGGCTAATCAAACCCAAATGCAGTAACCAAAAAGTTTTTCTCTTTGCTGTTTCCACTTGACATCCCAAAGCTTTCCTGTGGTCAGGAAAGTCCCCGGT